>MPUH01000640.1:0-42127 GCA_001970955.1 Stentor coeruleus
GTCTTCCGAAAATTCAAGAGCATTTATTTGACTTTTATGACCTTCAAGTCGTGCTTTATGCCATCTAGTCTGTAAATTCCAAATATCAATAGGAACATAATCCATAGCATAAAAACTTTCAGCACTTCCAAATGCTATCATTGTATTATTTTTACTTATAGCAGCAGATGAAACTTCTCGATATATGCAGGGTAAATTAAAATAATTAAAATTATCTTCATGTAAATTGTAAACAATAAGTTTATTGGGTCTATGATAAAATAATGCAAATTTTCCATTTTGTATAAAAAAAAATGTATAAGGATTTATGCCAAAAGGGAACTGTAATATTCTTACATCAGATTTATTTAAAAGATTTTGTTTAATGACACTTAGGCCTGATTTTATAAAAAATGTATTACATGGAGAAAACTTAGCACATAAATCTGATGTGGAATGTTTATAGAAATCTTTTTCATAAGGATCATTGTAAAAATTTCTCATTTTTTTATAGAATTTAGAATAACTCCAATCGCTATGCACTTTTTTATAAAATTTTGAGTGTTTTTTGATTATTTTTTCTGCTAAAGTCCTTTTACTTGAGTACAATCTTCCTTTATAGTCAGTATAAAAGCTTGGTATGTTTTGAGTTTCATATTGAGAACTGAGTTTTTCAAAATCCCATATTATTGTAATTTTGTTAGAGCATGTCATTAACAAAGAGTCATTATCAGAAAATGAAATAATTTTAATATTATCGCAATTTCCAATTAGCCAATTAGCTACACATTTTCTTTTAACATCCCAAACTCTAACAATAAAATCGTATTTTTGTTTAGCATTAAAATTACTAAATCCTCCAGTCACAACATATTTCCCATTATTTGACATTGCTAGTTTATATACTGAACCACAACCACCATCAAAAGAATACTTAAAAGTTTTTTTTGATAAACTAAAAAGACAAAGTGAAAAATCTTTACACCCAACAGCCAAATTTTTAAAACTTTTTGAAGTACCCATACAATATATTATATAAGGGCTTTTAATTGTATTTTCTAAATTATTAGTTATCAAATTCCATATTTCTATAATATTACCAGTATTTGATGCAAGTAAATATTTATTGTCTGGACTGAAAATTAAGTCCCCAGTGTACAATTGGTTTTTTGTAAAAAATTCTGATTTAAACATATGTTCTTTTAATGACCAAATTTTGATAGTTTTTTTGTCGGTTGTAGCAAGAAAATCTTCATCATATGAAAGTGCTATTGAGACAATATCATCTTTGTGAGTTTGAAATTCAATTCCTAAAAAAAATTTCAGTACTTTTAAACATTTTTTTGGGGAATTTTGATGTAGTTTTAGATCATTTATTATAGTAAGCAATTGGGGATTTGATTCAGGCTCAGGCTTTTTTGGTTTACCTAAATGTCTTAACTCCTTCATTATAGGAGAATAAATCTTATTAGAATTGCCTATTTTATAATGAATATAATTTAGAAATTAATTTTTACATTAGAATTTTTAAAGATAAATTTTATAATATGCTTTTATATTATATATATACTCTGTTTTTAGTTAGGAAAATATATATCTAGCTTTTGCTATTAATATTCATATATAAAATGCACTTAATGCGATGATTTTAGAGTTAAATGATAAAAATGGTTTAATCATATAATTTAATTTCTCCAAGTAAAAATCTTATATAATACATAATTATTAAAGTGACATGCAAAAACTTCAATAAAGATTTATGAACATTAACTAAACTTATAAAAGTTAGAATAGTCCATCTTCAATTTTCGGTTTCTTCTTCGGGCAATCGTTATTGAGCTTCCTCGCCTTGACAACAAAATCTTTAATAATTAATGGTTTTATATAATCAGCCCATTTAGAAGCGATAACAAGATACAAGCTTCCGTTTATAAAATGCGATGTTACTTCTTTAACAATAATTTTCTTGAAAAATATGACCGAATTTCCTTCAACTTCAAATGTTCCTCTCATAATAGTATCTCCAGTAGTATTTATACTAAGCAATTTAGGTGGACTATCAGCAGTATAAAGCATAATTGTGAATTTAACATTATTTGCAAGTTGTACTTTGTTCCCATCCATATCAACAATATTCACAAGAACAGAAAAAGCTCTTTCCTTATAAGCAGGAGAAGAAAATTCATCTCCAAGTTCAAGCTTATGAGTGAATTTTGGGTTATCTCCACTTAAAAACCTAAGCAATGAAGAGGGTGTTACAGCTTCTTCCCTCAACATTGATGACCCTTGAATAGTTTCTATATGGCTTTTATTAGTGAACTCTGATATTTTATAAAGGACAGCTTTAATCTGCTCTGCTAAGGATCTAATTAGTTCATTCTGCTGTGATAGCATTTTGAAAACAATTTCTATCATATTTTGATCATAGCCCATCATTGCTGATATTGGTATCGCCATAGCCATATCTGATTGGTAAACCTGATTTTGGCATTCACAATTGCCATCAAGAGCAGGACAATAAGCGTTTAGTTTACACATATTACTATATTATAAAACTGTGGCTATTATTTTTCATTATAGTTAGTCAAAAATGATTAAAAAAGTTTGTATTTAATAAAATTGGATTATCGGCTTGACGTTTATAGTTAATAATGACTTAGTATATGAAAAAAAAATTTTTTGTTTGATATAAAAGTATGACTCAAGGTAAAATAAATTAAACATCTTGAAGACTTTAATTCAAAAAATTGTGATACTTAAACTTTGGAAGTGGAAAGAAAAGCTATGATTTCATAGCTTTATATTATTATAATTAAATGGTAGTAATCTCATAAAATTTTTAAGAGAGAAATTGAAGAATACTATGATATGCTAAAAAGGATAATAGCTTATCTCTTTAAGTTTATTACATTTGTTTATTATTTTATCCATTTCGATAGCTATTTTTAGATATCTTAATAAGTCTTATAATCATTAGGATAATAAACCCTTTGGCTTAGCTTAAACTTTATACATCTAATTATTATAAAAAAAATAAGATATGTTATCAAATACATAATATTATCGGGAATTCAGAATACTTCTTAATCATATGATTAACCATTTTCTTAGTCTAGAATCTCTAAAAGGCATCATCTTTATTTGGTAGTTTAATTTTTTCTAAAACTTATAAGACACTGTATTCTTTTGAAAATCTTAATAATTTTATTCAACATAAACAAGGTAATGGGGTTTTTAAAACTCAAAATGAAAAAAAAAATTATAAAATCTTAGAATCAATCAGAGGAATATTTGGGTTTTAAATTTATGTTTTTATATAGAACAGACAAAATAAAACTTTATTTAGGTTGTTTTTGAAAACATTATTTAAAGCTGGCTTTAATCTTAAGTAAATCTAATATATTTAAGTTATCATACTATGAAAAATGGAAGAAAATAAGACTATTGCTATATATGCAATAATACTATAATACAATTTTATTAGTTTACATTATTCCTTGAAATTGGGATTGTTTAGGATTTTAAAGTTTCTACTGGAATTTTGTTTTTCTAGGAATGAATAAGCTTTTGTATAAATATTTTACAGATTTTCTATAAAATGTTGATTAAGAAAATCTAAATGAAAAAATTTTAAATATCTGAAAATAAATAAAAACTTACAAGATTTTGCAAGATTATAATGCAATGAAAACTTAGTTTTTACACTATTTTCATATATAGTCCGGCTTTTGTTGCTTATAAACTAAAAATTCTTAATTCCAAATATTTTGAATATCTTATAAGTAATCATAATAATAGTTAATGGATTTTATAGAAAATTACTATCTCTATTGACTAACTTTGTCACTTTTTTGGCATTTATAATATTTCTGCATATGAAAAAAAGATCAGAAAAATATTTGATACAAGGTTGCTTCTCTACATATAATCTAAACAATTCGCACAAAAATTATTTAGAAAGTTTTACAAAAAGGCCAATCATAAACCCATCAGCCGATAAAAGTCGTATATCTTCAAAAAGCCCAATTCCACAAACACCATCACAAACCCAAGATCGTCCATCATATTCCAAAATTCACAGACCTCAGAAACCAAAAAGCATGGACAGAAGGCCAATAGCAAATTCTCCACATCAATCTTTATCACCCCGCAAAGAAAAAATTTTATCAGTACTAAACCAAGATTTTTCAGAAGTTTCAGATAGAGAAAACATAACAGAAAGGACAAAAACTTCAAATACAACAAATAGTCCACATGATACTAAAGAATCTTTACTTAAAGCAAAAGTAACTTATAAATAGATTGATAATCTTTTACAAGCAGAAGCAGATCTTGATAAAGTTTCAGAGAAATTAATAGTTAGAGAAAATATAGTCAAAGATAAAAGAACTAATCTTCAATGCAAACTTAAGAGTATAAAAGAAGTTCAGATTGGAAATGGGAAAAAACTTGTGCAAAAGTTGTGTGAAGAAATTGTTTTTGAAATAATCAGCCAGTCTATAATTTGCTCTTTATTAAATTCAGATAATTTTTGCAAGTCCCGTAATGAGTCTTTTAATCTAGCTGTAATGAAGCTGCAAAATATCCAAACTTCAGCGGCAAATCTCAAAAGTAAAATGGAAAAACAAGCATATTCTATCATGCAGAAAAATCTTGAGATATCAGAAACCGGAAAAAGAATCCAAATAAAAACCGAGCAAATCGAAGACTTAGCAAAAAAAATTGGAAAAGGTGAAAAGTCTACTCTCCAGCAAGAAGAGTCATTAAAAAAACGTGAGGACTTACTAACAGAAAAAATCAAACAAATGTCCACTTTAGAATTTCAAATACAAGAACGAGAAGTATTAATCATAGAAAGAGAAAGAAAAGTTATGAACACCACACCAGACAAACTATCAAAAAATGAAGGTTCATTTGCATCAAGAGAAAGTTCTGTAAAAGCTAAAGAAATTGAGTTACAACAAAGAATATCATTATTAGCAGAAAATAAAAACCAAATTGAAGACTTCAAATCAAAAATCAAATGGAGAACAACAAATTTAGAAAGTCTAGCTAAAAGATCAGAAAAAATAAAAATAATACAAGATAGTAAAATACAAGAATTTGAAACTTATAAGAAAAATGAAGAAAAAAATCTGGAGATTTTGAAGGAAAAAGTTAATAGGAAAGAAGATGAAGTTAAAGAGCTGAAGAAAAAAAGTATGAGAATGGAAAAAGAATGTATGGAAAGGGAACAAAAGATTAAAGATAAAGAAGGGAAATTAGAAAAGTTAAGGGAAGAGTTGGAGTTAGAGGAATTTGAAGAAGAGGAAGAGGAGATTAAGAAAGAGGAAATGGAAAAAGTTGTTGAATTAGATTATTCGAATTTGAGGTTTACTGATTTTGCTAAAAGTTTTCAGATTAGGCAAATGGAAAGGAGGATGGAATATGAAGAGATAAGCAAGGAGAAAAAGTTGTTATCAGAGAAAATCACGTCGATATTGAATTTGCAGTAAAAGATTATGATATTTATATAGTAATTTTGATAATTATTAGCTATAGGATAAATAATAATAAAGGTTTTATTAGTTGTAATTTAAAATGCTTACAGATATTGTATTAGAGATTATGCATATGAAAAAAGTTGCTAAAGTATATAAGAAAAATAATATTTCCTATATAACTAACTGTATAAATTCAATCCACTTAAACCTTTTTTATATATAAAAATCAAATATCATCACCTATCATATATATATTCAAAACTCACATATATATGATATTTCAAAACTAAAACTATTTCCAATACAACTCTAAATCATTCTTTCACAAAATTCAAATTCTCTACCAGATATAAATGGAACAACAACCACAAAGTTTTTTGTCCTCAAAAAAAACTTTATCCATCATCCTCCTTCCATGTCTTCTACTACTATATCTCATCTATTCATTCTCAACCTCATCTTCTCTTCAATCAATCTATAGCCTAAACATTAAAGAGTATGAAATCTACCTATCAAAATACAATAAATCATATGTTTCTCAATCAGACTATCAATCTCATTTCAAAGCATTTATAGAAAACACAGCCTACATCCGGCTTTTCAATCAGCAAAACCAAGACTGGTATATGGGTATAAATCAATTTACAGATTTAACATTAGAAGAATATGCATCAAAATATCTAAATCTTATAGTCTCAAATCAGAAATATCATAACTTCCCATCAGAGTCAATAGAAATAAATACTTTACCAGCATCTGTAGATTGGAGAACTCAAGGAGCAGTAACCCCAGTATCCAATGAAGGAAATAGTTGTGGAGCTTGTTGGGCTTTTACAACTGCAGAGACTGTTGAATCAGCTTGGTATATAGCGGGTCATACATTAATTCCTTTATCAGTCCAACAACTTATAGATTGTTCAAATGAGAATTTTGGTTGTAATGGAGGGTATATGGATTTAGCATTTGAATATATCATATCAAATGGGCTTACAAGTGCAGCTAACTATCCTTATGTTGGTCATGATCAAAAATGTAATACCGCTTCAGCTAAGAATGTTGTTGCTAAAATCAGTGCATATCAGGATGTAAAACCTAATAGTCTTAATTCTCTTATGGCTGCTGTTGCCCAACAACCTGTTTCTGTTGCTGTTAATGCTTTAACTTGGTCAACATATTCTGGAGGAGTTCTTTCTTCGAATTGTGATAGTAGTTCTTTAAATTTCGCTGCAGTTATTGTAGGTTATAATACAAATGCTAATCCTAAATATTGGATTGTTAAGAATATTTGGGGTACTACTTGGGGAAATAGTGGGTATATTTATATTGCCATGAATGATGGTCCAGGGGTTTGTGGTATAAACGAAATGCCAAGTTATCCAGTAGTTTAGTTTAAAATTAGTTTTATCTTATAATAAAAATACTGCATAAACCTATCTTAAAGAACCTAAAAAAATATAAAAATAAATCTAAAATGATAAGGAAATTCAGTTCACTGCAGAAATACATGAAGCATATGTCAGAGTTTTCATTAGAAAAATACTTGCCTAGAGAAATAACCCATACAAATCTAAACCTTAGCACTGACTATGATATCAAAGCTTTAACATCAGGTCTTAGCCAGCCAATTTGGGATATGCTCGATCGTGGAGGTAAGCATTGGCGTGGTGCTTTATGTCTTATAAGTGGAAGTTTATTTTCCTCAAATATCACATCTTTAATCCCCCTTTCTCATGCTTTAGAACTAATCCACTCAGGTTCATTAGTCTGTGATGATATAGAAGACTCTAGTGAAAATCGTAGAGGAAAGCCTTGTACCTATAAAATATTTGGCATAGACACTGCTTTAAACAGTGGGAATTTTATGTATTTCCTTCCTTTAAAAATTGTCATGAATAGCAATTTACCTGATGAAACTAAAATGCTCTTATATTTTGACTATACTGAAGAAATGACCAATATCCATTATGGTCAATGTACAGACATTCAATGGAATAAAACTGATTATGTGCCAAGTCAAAGTCAGTATCTCCGCATGGTCTCTTGTAAAACTTCAGTCCTAGCAAGACTTGCAGTAAAATTCGGCATTCGGGCTTTTAACCCAAGTCCAGAAATCTCCCAATCTCTAATCCAACATGCTGAGAATATAGGAATCAGCTTCCAAATCTGGGATGATATCATAAACCTTGAAAGCGAAGAATATGCTAAAAGTCGAAGTTATCTAGGAGAAGATATAACCGAAGGCAAAAAAACACTTATCATCATCCGTGCTATAGAACAACTTAAAGACCCTAAACGACTTCTTCATATTTTATCCTTAAAAACCAACAATTTATCTTTAGTCAATGAGGCTTTACACATAATTTCTACAACTGATGCGATAAATTATTGTAAAAGCCTAGCATCAGAACTCATCGAGTCTAGTTGGAAAATCATATCACAAAAGCTTCCAGAAACCGAAGCTAAAGAAGATTTATTTTATCTTTCGTTTAAGCTAATTAACCGTAAGTCTTAAATATCGAGTACTCCTTGTGCTTTGTTATAAGCAGCGTTATGCTTATTTGATGTCGTATCATAACTTTGGATTTCTTCAGCTAGGCCAAGTTTTTGTGAATAGAAATACATACTCACACATATTGACGCAAAAATCCCTAAAAGCAATAGACTACATTTCATTATAAAAATGTTGATATCGAATTTATTCTTTTTTTGGTCTATAGAATTGGATAATTTATATGCAATTATACTACTACGAATTGCTATATAAAGAATTTGCAGGATTATATAAAATAGTAGCCTTTTTGCATTTGTTTTGATATCATGTCTTTTCATAAGACGGTAAGCAAGAAGGGATTGAGATGATAAAATGAACCCAGCAAGCCAGATTATTAGACTTATGGTGTCAAAAGATATACGTTCTGCAAGGGAAGATGAGGATTCATTGAAGATTTCATTGTAGTTTATGGAGTACCATGCTATTGTGTAGACTATGGAAATAAAACAGTAGCCTATGAGGAAGGTGTCGAAATTTTTGCAGTCTTCTTTATAGATCTCGATTTGCAGGTTGTGGTGGAGCTTTGAAGCTTTGTCTGCTTTGCGGCCTAAACCGAGAAGTGGTTTGTCCATATTTATTATATGCTAAGAAAGCTTTTTATAAGAAAAAGTATTAGGATTTGTAATAGAAAAATACATTTTTTTAAGAGGAAAATGAGAGTTTGGGGTTTGTAAGGATAAATTGTGAGCTGGTTAAGATTAGATAATTTTGAGAATTTAACGGTCTTGCTAATGATGTTGACTGAGATGTTGGGAAAGGTGTTTGTTAAGGCTTTTATATGCACGATTTGTCATGAGACAAAGCGCAAAGGCTCACAAAGTTGTTTACAGATGGTTTTTAAGACTCTTTTATGTTTTTTTTGAATTTTTTAGAACTCAAGAAGTTTTTATGAAGGCTGGAATTATGTAACTTGTTCAAACTCACAATAATCTATTTAATAGTCACTTTGTTCATAGAATAAGTTCATTAAATATACCCATAATTCATTTTTCTATAAAAATATTATAAAAACCCAAAAGATAAATTCTCTCAAACTGGAAATCCTACTAACTTGTAATGAATAAGCCTTAAAACATCTGCAAATCATTCAAACTCATAAATTCATTCTGCCAATACTTCTAGTCCCTTTATGTGAAAATGTTAAATCATCATCAATAATTATAATAACTTTCCCTTCATCAATAATCTCAGTAACCTATACACTCTCATCCTCCTCAAAAATCTTAATTAAATCATTTTAACTCTCTTTTCCAATAGTCTCTTTAATAGCCTTACAATGCTTATCCTTTATTTTCTCAATATCTACATGACTATTAAAACCCTTAATCATTTTATTGTTAATAAATGAAACTACTTGACCTTTATTAAATAAGATTTCTGTATAGGTTTCAGGAATTTTCCTTGTTTTTTTTTTTTTTGATATGTTAGATTCAAATCTTTTATTTTATAGGATTTGCATTTTCCTTTGGGAGATATTTTTTTTCAGATTTTTGTTTTGTAAGTTTTTTATTTACTTTTCATAGCTTTGTAAGATGGATTATAAAGATAGGATTTTGTAGATGCCTAATTGAAGAAAGTGTTTTGAACAATCAACGAGGTGAAGATTTTTTTTAGACATTCCCAGTCGTATAGTAGTAATGAGTTATAGTTGTCGAATGGGTTTTTTGATTTTTTAGTTGTATCAGAGTTTTTGAAATTTTAAAGGATAGTTATTGTTTAAAGAAAGCCTTGGGATCCTTCAGATTAGGTCTGGTATATTTTTGTCTTCTTGGAATTTGCTGAGGGGAAAGGGTTTAACAGTTTTTTATAGATTTTAAAGATCAAAACTGGTTTTTGTCAAGTTTTCTTCTGAAGGTTAAGCTATTCATTGATTTGTCCAAGTTTTATGTTGATGAGCTCCATTTTAGTAGAGTATATAGGTAATTAAAGCCAAAGGGTAAGGATTTAATAGATTAAAATGCTTAAGATTTTTTAACGAGAGTGCTTTTTTATAGAGAAAATTTTCTTAAAATTAGAAATTGGGTTTTAAGAGGTATTAAATCAAGCTTTATGACTAGTTAAGATTTGATAATAAATCAAGGTTAATGAATAGATGATCTGAAAGTTAAATATACTTACAAATATCAGAGATTTGTATTGTATTACAATAATCATCTTCAGTAAGCCTAATTCTATAACCATCAAAGATTTAATATTAAATTAAATTGAAAATCCCTTCCAAAACTAAAAAATATCACATAAAATAAAACTAATCCCATATCAATAAACCCTTCATATCATCCTAAATCTCACCAAAATAAAACCCAACTTTAAAAAAATACAAAAAAAAACGCTACCAAGTGGGATTGAACCACTGACCTTTAGGTTAACAGCCTAATGCTCTGCCTGCTGAGCTATGGAAGCTTATTTATACTTATAAACCTTCAACTTAATATATTTTTATTACAAAAGCCTCAATCCAAATAAACCTATCCTTCTAATTTCCATATAAAATGAAAATCAAAAGAGCACTTCAAATACTTATGAAAGATGAAACCAAACTTAACAACCTTGTTAAAGAAGCATTTTCTGCTATAGATAGAGATGGTTCAGGAGAAATTGACGATATTGAACTATATGAAATTTTGAAACATGTCTCACAAGAAGATGGGGGTTTATGTCTTGAAGATGTAAAAGCTGCAATGTCTGAACTTGATACGTATAATGATGGAAGAATTACCCTTGAAGAATTTAGAGCTATGGTTATTGCGGCGTTGAATTTCTTGTATCAACGTGAGAGTTCTAGTTAGATTTTAATATTGTAATCATTTGGTTATAAATTTGAGATTTTGGTAGAGATTTTTGTGAAGGTGAAAGGATTTTATATTTATTTGAAGTTTGAGAAATTGTTTTTGTAAGGAGAGGAGATGGGATTTTGCGTGTAGTTTAAGGAGGATGCTTGGATGTGGAAAGGTATAGATTGTATAAAAGATAATAGTTTATTTTGGTGTTTAGGATAAGATAGAGGTTGATATACTGGTATTTTAAGATTTGGTTTCGTAAATGAAATTAAAAGTTTTAGTTTTATAGTGAAGTTTTCTGATATGGACTTTTTTGGGTTTTTATGTTATAAAGAGTATTAGAATGTATGAAATAGGTAAAATTTTAAATAACAAAAATTGGCATATATGAAATCTAATCATAGTTAGTCAGAAATAAAAAATACACATAAAATCAAACATAAACACCAAAAAAACTGCAACTCATATGCATTTTACTTACAAAAGTTCAGTAATAAAAAATGAAAATGGAAGTGAAAACATCAAAGTGGAAACTAACTGTATTTGCTATAATCGTCATCACACAAATAATTCTTTTTATCGCATTTATCACCAACTTCGACAATATCATAATCAAAATCGAAGACACTATGAAATGGACAAAACAAAACCCAATACTAAGTCTATCATTCTTAATCTTTTTAGACATAATCACAATTGCCTGTCTTCTCCCAACACCAGTATTTAACTTTATACTAAATTACACAAGTATTTACATCTATTCCTTATTCCCAGGTGTAATTATAGGTTTTTGCCTATCTTTATTATCAGTCATAATTGGATGTGTTTTATCTTTTCTTATGGCTAAATTCTTATTAAAATCAACAGTAGAAAATTATATAAATAGAAATCATTCAAATCTAAAAGCTATTGTAAAAGCTGTTGAAACTCAAGGATTTAGAATTGTTATACTTATGAGACTTGCCCCTTTACCTACTGCATTTGTGAATTATGTATTGTCTATAACGAATATTGAAATTCATAAATTTATTTTAGGAACTTGTGGGTGTTCTATTAAAATAATTGTTGGACTTTATGCTGCGGGGACTATAAAAAGTTTAGCTGATGGACAAAATGGAAATACAACTTTGAATGTTGTGATGATGTTTGTTGGATTTTTGTCTTTGATTGTTGTAGTGGTGTGGATTGGAATTAGGGCTAAAAGAGAATTGGAGAATATTAAAGAAGAAGATTATAAAGAAATGAGTGAATTGATAAATAATGATTATATTATAGGGTAAATTATGAGATTAATGAAGGGTTGACTGGTTTGAATTGCTCCAAGATGTTTTAGGATGCTTAGAGAAGATTTAAAAGAACCTTTTTGTTTTTTTTTGTTTAAAATAAAAAATATTTTTGAAGGTAATAATAGAAAGTTTTAAAATTTATAGTGTAAAGGTGTTAAAGAATCACTAAAACTAGCTTTTTGTTTCATTATAATATTTAATAGTAGGCATTTCGATCAACCCTTTAAAAAAAACACTATAAAAGTATAATCTTTATAACCCATAATTTAATCCTCATAAAAAAATCCTAATAATAAAAGCTAATGGGAAAATTCTTATGCAGTATAATAACAAAGCCAAGACTTTTAGAATTCAGCATATCCGAACTGATCTCTTTAAGTAGCCTTCACAATATTTCTGCCCAAGACCTTTTTTCCCATTATAATCTTTCTTTCAGCACAGATCAGGAATACGCTGATTATTTTCTCAAGGTTATTGAACATAACCCATTCATTTATACCAACATACCATCATCAGATATATGTAAAAAAATCGCCTCAAGATCTATTTGTACAGAAAGATTCACATATCATATATCCCATGGTGATTCAATAGAAACTTTAATCTCAAATATTATAAAAGAATACAATTCTAACTTAGAAATCCAAGATATTATATCAGCAGATACACCTTTTGAAATAAGATTTGACACATATTTGCAAAAAATATCCCAAGAACAGAAACAAAATATAATTCAAGCTTTTGCCCCTGTGCCATTCAGAGGAAAGGTTGAGTTAGAATTACCAGAAAGGACGTTTATTGTGTCGATATGTTCTGGGAATATGTATTTTGGCTTAGAAGTTGCTAAGTCTAAGATTAAAAGAACATGTTTTTATAGTAAGTATAATTTACCTGAAAGGGAGTATTTAGGCCCTACAACTACTGATATTGAGTTAGCTTTGCTTATGGCGAATCAAGGACAAGTTGTGGAGAATTCTTTGGTTTTAGACCCTTTTGTTGGGACTGGGGGTATATTATTAGCTGCATCAGTATTTGGAGGTATATGTTTTGGTGGAGATATTGATATGAGAGTTCTTAAAGGTCTTGGTGTTGGCCGTTCAACAAAAAACACCCAAGCCGACATTTTTACCAACTTTTCCAATTATGGGTTTAAAAAACCAGAAATCCTTCGTTGCGATAACTCTACTCCTTGTTTAAGGCCAATAAATTTCTTTGATTGTCTTATTTGTGATCCTCCTTATGGAGTTAGAGCTGCATCTAGAAAAACCCATAAGAAAACTACAGAGGTTTATGAAGGGACAAAAGTTTTTAATGATTTATTAGATTTTGCTGCTAATATGCTGAGAATTGGGGGAAGATTAGTGTATTTACTTCCTACTGAAAGGAAACTTTATGATCCGTTAGGAATTCCTAGACATCCCTTATTGAAAATTGTGGCAAATAGTGAAAATGCCCTTTCTAGGAAGATATCGAGGAGGCTGATTACTATGAAAAGGATTGGCAATGCTGAAGGATGTGATGAAGATAATCAAAAGGGGTTTTATCAGGATATCAGGACGACCTGGTTTAAGAAAGAAATAGAATAGGATTTGTAAAGATAGAATTATTAGTTAAATATGGAAAAAATCAATTATGGGGTTATATATAATAGAATTATTAGTTAAATATGTTAAAAATCAATTATCATTGCAAACTTTTTTAGTACTTTAACACCCAAATTTATCCTGATATCATTTTGCAAATACCTTATAGCATCCTTTTATACCTACTAAAACCCATAGTTTTCTTTCATAAAATCCTAATCATCACTTTCTCTATCATTTCTCATTCCTCTCTTAAATTTATCACACTTTCCCTTAAAAAGTTTCTTGTTTTGTATATAAAATTCGGAATTTATTCTATATTTATAATGAAAGGATTACTGGAAATAAGCTCAGATCTCCAAAGCGCCCTTATCGATAACGATCTCCAAAGACTTCCAAGGAAAAATCTCCGCAGAGGAGGAGTTTATGGGAATAAAGGTAAAACCCTTCTTCACTTGGCAGCCAAATATTCAACAACATCCAACATAATTCTCTACTGTGCAAACACCCTGAAAATTAAACCTCAAACTCCAAGTAAAACTTTTAAATCCTTACCGATTCATGTATCTTGTAAATACGGAAAGGTTGAATTTACTCAAACTCTCCTTTCCTTATATTATCCATGTCTCGAAATCAAAGATAGTAACGGAGATACTCCACTAAGTATAGCATGTCGTTATAATCATACAAATATTGTTTTTTTCCTTCTTGAACATGGGGCTAGTGTATTTTGTATAAACAAAGACCACTACACTCCTCTTCATTATGCCTCATCTCATGGTAATTCGAAACTTGTAAATCAACTTCTTCAATCCAAAGCAAAAACCAGCTTACTAACCAAAAACAATGAAAATCCCTTACATTTAGCTGTAAGCAGTGGGGATGTTAATACAGTCAGTCTATTATTACCCCATACAAGCCATATAACCCATTCAAAAACTGGGACAATTTTCCACCATTGTCGTCAGGACAATACAATGGCCAAACATTTAATCCAATTTTCAGACTGGAACAAATTCCCTAAATTGCCTATTCTCCTTGATATAGGAGCTCCAGCATCACTGATATTCGAAAGTTGCCGAAACGAATTTTTCGGACAATATTTGTATTATATTCAAGTCTTTGATAGGGCGGATATACTGTATATTTTATATTCTTCCAGGATTATTTCCATGAAAGAACTTAGCACTTATAAATTTGGCAGGGTAAACCCTAAAAGTAAAGCTTTAATAAGCTTTTTAAAGCAATGGCGCCAAAAGGCTATAGTGTTATTCACGTATAGTTTTTGTATAAGTCATTATATAAAAAGACTCAATAAAAGTCTCATAATAGAGCTTATTAAGTTCTTATAAACATTATATGTATTAGAGTTTTTATATAAGGTTCTTATATATAGTTTCTAATAAAAATCAGTTGTTATCTAATTATTACTATCTAATTTCCTTTCCATACAGCGAATTCTTCTTTGAATTTCTGTTCTAACTGAGGATCATTAGGCAACAGCTTCAAAAGTTCAGTTGCTTCGGTTGGGTAACACAAATGAACGTTGCTAACTCGTTTTGCATGGTATTCCTCAGCGAATTTCCCACATTTGCATCTATACAAAGTTGCGAGTCTCAAATAAAAATACGCTTGAGTGATATTCGCTGGTACATATTTGCCTTTAAGATACATCTTGCCTAGTCTTAAACAAGCTTCAGCACTTCTTCTTGAAGCATTTCTCAGGTACTGCAGACCCAAATTAACATTTGGTCTTCCTGCACCAATACCTTTTAGCAGCATCTAGATATATTCCACCTGCGAGTATGTAATTTGTGCTTCGATACTACCTTTAGTTGCTTCTTGTTTAAATTCTTCAAACCAAGATTCTTCAAAGCTTCTCATGCAATCTGTAAGATTCATAGTCTCGTCCATTTTATATTTTAAGTGTTTTATTTATTATTAGAAAGGATATTCCTTGATTTTTTGTATTACCAACTCTGTCAAACTCATTGGTTTTGTCCCGAGAGCTGCTGCGTCAAGACAGTAGCCTTTAGGGTTTTCTTGCATTTCATGATTGCGTTTATGCAATGATAATTGGGATATTTGTCGAAAATAGTCACCACAGATTGAACATTGGTATGGTTTAGCGCCTGTGTGAATAAAAACATGTTCTCTTAGGTTTTGTTGACTTACGAAAAACCTCTCGCAAAAATCGCATTTGTGTTTTTTCTGCTTGAGGTGGGTTATTTCTACATGTCTTTTAAGGTTGAACTTGGTACTATATGACTTGTTGCAATCATTCATCATGCAACAATAGAGGCTAACTTTATATTCTGTTACAACTTTCATTTATATTATTAGCCATAAAACTAGTATTTTTATGTGTATTGGTAGATAGTAAACTTGAATTTAATATATTATTTTAGGCTATATTATATGGTTAATATATTAGAAGTGTAGGTAGATTAAAGCTGAATGTTGAATTTATGCTAGGTTCAAATATCATGAGACTTGCATATGGTTAGGCTGGAAATTAACTTAAAAATGGATGGACTAAAAAAATATATAAGGAATCTTAGTTAATTATTCAGCTAGCAAGATGAAGAAATGGAAAATCAGTCAGAATACGAAATTCAAATACTTGACGGGATTGAATATCGTTGTGTTAAATCATATGATCATAACTATGTGACTCATTGTAAAGAACGATGGAGGGACATGAATATCCTAACAATGTTTCTTAAAGAATTCAAAGCCTATAGCGAGGATTACTATAGACAAGCAATTACACTTGGGCTTATTCAAGTGAATTATAAGAAAGTTACATTGGATTATATACTTAGAAACGGTGATACAATAACCCATACAGCAACAAGAAGTGAACCACCAGTTTTTAATAGGCCAATAAAAATTATCCATGACTCACCAAATTTGCTTATAGTATATAAGCCAGCATCAATGCCTGTACATCCATCAGGTGCTTATTATAAAAACTCTATGCTTTATATACTACAACACGAAATGGGCTATAAGGAATTACATCTTATACATAGACTAGATCGAGTGACATCAGGGATAATAGTTTTGACTAAGAACTCCCGAACAGCTGCATCTTTAACTGGGTTGTTTGAAAAAAGTTCAATAAAAAAGTACTACTTGGCTAGGGTAAAAGGAAGATTCCCTACAGACTCAATGGAAATTAATGAGAAAATACTATGTGTGGACCATAAGAATGGGGTTTATAAGGTTGACCCATCAGGTAAAGACTCTTGTACTATAGTAAAACACATGTTTTATGATGAGGAAACTGATGAAAGTGTTGTTGAATGTAGGCTGATAACAGGAAGAACTCATCAGATCAGAGTGCATCTAAGTTATATCGGTCATCCTATATCTAATGATATATGTTATGGAGGACAATGTTCAAACCCACCAATAGTCCCTGATGCTTATTACAAACTAAGATTTGGAGACCAGGTCGTCAAGCTCGAAAAAACTTCCCAACTCGAGATTTTCTTATGTTCTTATCGATACATCCTCACAAAAAACCTCGATTTCTCATCACCTCAACCCTCCTGGGCACAAAAAACCTAATCCTACATCACATAATCCTAATATTTTACTAAAATCCATGATCAGCTTTATCTTTATGGTCAACAAACAAGGGCAGACAAGACTTGCCCAATACTATAACTACATGACTATCTCCGAAAGAGCCACTCTTGAAGGAGAACTTGTAAGAAAATGTTTATCTCGTACTGAAAACCAATGCTCATTCCTAGAACATCATCAATACAAAGTTATCTATCGAAGATACGCATCTCTATATTTCATTATTGGCCTTGAAGATGAAGATGTTAATGAATTAGCATATTTAGAATTCATTCATAACCTTGTTGAAACCTTAGACAAGTATTTCGAAAATGTTTGCGAGCTTGACATAATGTTCAATATAGAAAAAGCTCATTTCGTTTTAGATGAAATGGTCATGAATGGGAGTATTTTAGAGACAAATAGACCAACAATTCTAAGTCAAATCTATGCTCTTGATAAAGCTAATTAGTTATAGTTAAATGGAGTCAGCGCCTGAGTCGAATTTGAAAGAGTTTCTCAAACAAAATAACCTTATAAATAATGAGGAAGATTTGATAAACCTTGCAAATGCACTTATAGAAAAAGCTTATAAAAAACAGTTGAAGGATAAAACTTTAAGTGCTTTGGCTTATTTGAAACAGACTGAAGAAATATTAGAAATTCTTAGTTCACAAGGTAAACCTACTAAGTTGGAAATAATACAGGTTACTTTGAATAATATCGCAGCTTGTTATCAACGTCTTGGGGATATGGAAAAGTGTGCTGGGTATTTGGAAGCTTGTTCGTTTAACTGTTATAGAAATCCTGTTCATACGACAATAGACGCAATTGCCCTTGATATAAAACAATTAAAATTTCACGCTTGTTTGCTTATACAACTAGCGGTAGTGCTTTCTAATTTAAAACAACACAAAGAAGCCTTAGAAAAAGCAACTCATGCTCAAAACCTAACACATTTAGCTTTAAGGACAACTATAGAAGGTCATAAAGTCCTTATTAGTTATTACAAAAAAAACAAACAAAACAAAAGTTTGAAACAGCAAATTTTCCAAACCATAGCCGAAAGTGCTACAAAGACCTTATCAGCTTTAAGTGATTATTTATCTACTAATATCATCCCAAAAACTGAAGAAATGCGTTCAGTACTTGGGGTGAAAATTTTCAGTAATTGGGTTTATGAGTTTTCTATATCAAATATTATAGTCATACAACCCTTAACAATTAGTGAAGTAACTGAAAAACCATTACTCCAGGCTGAGTTTACAAAGGATTATTTGTTATTTAAAATTGCCCTACATTGTGCTTCTATGTTTTGTGTAGCTACAGAAACCAAGCATTTACGAACTTCACAACAATTAAGTGTTGCCCAAAGGAAGCAATCGTGATTTTTATATAGAGAAATTATTCATCAAACATCAATAACACTATTAAGTGCATTTTTCCCTCAGGAATCACCTCTTGTTCAACATATTGTCCAGAGTTTTCAAAGAAGGTTTGTGAGTGAACTTCAGGAAATTGTGAGGTTTATATAGCCTGAAGAAGAACCATCAGCAGCTCGGAGCAAAAGTAGTGATTTCAGCAAGTTCCCACATTTAAAGGAAAAAAAACACTTAAAAAATAAACAAAAAATTAGCCCATATAAAAGACAATTTGTCTCACCCAGACCTAAAACCTCACTTGAAATAAGAACACAGGGAAATGTTAAAAAAAATAAAGGACGAGGATACTCTTTGGACTTACAAACCCGAAGCAGAACTCCTGTAGAAAATTATTAATAATAGTATATTCAGTAAAAAATATAAATAATAAAACTATAATGTAAAAGTGGTATAATTTAAGAAGTATATGATTTAGCTTTGGCTTATCATGTTGAATATTTAGAAATTTTATATGTGCAGATACTATTTTATGTTTATAGTGAGATTATTGAAAAAAAATATTTTGTTGATTTGATATTTGTTGCTGGAGTTTTTGGAATAAGAAAATATTCACTCAGAGAAATTTAAGGAAATACTTTTAAGGTATTATGCATAATTCTGATTCTATTAGACAATAAAAATTTTATTTAAAAAGTTTATGGGCACTATATCTAATAATGATGAATTTTTAAATTTGTATTTTATCAACATTTATTTGATATAAATTACTTTCCCGATTTTTTTTGAATTCTCCATCAAAATCTTCTAGGGTTTTTATCCCCACTCTTTAATAATTATCGTATCCTTTTTGTAAAGAATTTAGATTATTTAGAAATTTTTAGATTTCCGAACTATTTAAATGTATCATAAGCTTAGAAGGTATATGGCTATAATTTTCACTATCATCATATCCTATGTTTAATTTTTTACAAACAAAATACTTAAAAAAATTCTCAATAATTTTACAGTTTTCTTTAAAAAAAAGTATATAAAGTGTTTATGAATTCAAAAAGAGATGTTGTAACAAAATTTTAGTTTATCCAACCTTATTTACCTTCGAAAATTTTTTTATTAGTTTAAGTAGCATATTAAGATGAAAAAAGGATTTAAGTGTCATCGGAAAAGGTAATTTTACAGTAAAAAATGTATTTCTATCATTATCTTTTCAAACCATAAATACTAGAAAATTAAACTATTCATATCATAATCATTATTAAAAAGTCATTCATAAAATTAATCTATAATAAAATAATCATCCTCTATACACTTATCTATTAATAAAAATTATAATTCTAATAAACATACACACTTTACCACAACTTCTCAATTATATTTCACCTAACTCAACATTGACCCTCATCCTCCTCACTAAAACCTCGAAATCTCATTTAAATCAATTTCAAACACCCCCTTAAATAATAATCCTAGCCTTCAAAATATTCAAAAATTCCCGGGAAACGCTAATTTTCCTCAATCCTCTACTTTTTTTACATATTTCTTAAAACACCTATTTCTCTTCATCAAATTTCCTTATAAGAAATCCAAACCTAATTTTTGATTATGTTGGAATATGCAATAATCTTTTTTTTTTCTCTATAAGTTAACCATTAAATGGAAGTCCGTAAAAGCTTCGAAGAATTTTTTGAAAAAATACCCAAGAAAAAGATTGTCAAGGGGATTATTTTAGCTTCTGGGGCCTTTGTTGTATACAAAATAGGCAAATATTCTTTAAACAAGCTGAAACTTTGGTCTAAGAAAAAAGGGAAAAGGCCTCGAGTGCTTAGTGAGTCTATTGATGAGGTTAAAGTCCCAGAAAATTCAAAAAAAGAGTATATTTTGTCTTTAAAAGCTTGGGAAATCACTCAAGAAATTAAAACGGGGAAAATTACACCTGAGGAAGTTCTTGGGACTTATATTGAGAAAGCTTATAAGAGAGGGAGGAAATTCAAGCTTACAAGTGAAGAGCCTTTTGATGATGCAAGAGAAAGGCTGAAGACTTTATGTGATGGACCTTTGTATGGAGTTCCAATATCAGTAAAAGATAGAATCAGTCAAGAATTCTGCCATTCTATATGTGTGGATGGCGTGTTAAGCGAAATGCCTGATAGTGAAGATTCAATTCTAATTTCACAACTCAGAAAGGCCGGGGCAATTCCTTTTATCCGTGGCAAAGCTCTAAATAGTGCTTTATCAGGAAGTAATAAACCTTTGAATCCATGGGATGAATCCAGAACTCCAGGAGGTAGTTCAGGTGGTGACGCAGGTTTAATCTGTTCACAATCCTCTCCATTATCAATAGCAAGTGATGTTGTAGGTAGTCTACGTGTATCAGCAGCATTATGTGGTGTTTATGGATTTAAACCAACATATCGTAGAGTCACATGCTCAGGATCTAATACAGCTTATTCAGTTCAAGCTTCTTTTATTGACCCTTTAGTCAAACCTACATATGGACCAATAGGAAAATGTGTTGATGATCTCGTTACAGTAATGAAAGCTTGGTGGCAACCTGAAATGTGGCAAAAAGACTTTACTATAGCTCCACTTAAGTTCAATGATACAGAGTATTTAAATGAGAAAAAACTTCGTATTGGGTATTTCGACAATAACGGGATATGTGAATGCTCTCGAGTTACAAAAAGAATTATAAAAGCTACAGTGAAAAAATTTAAAGATGACGGACATGAAATTGTTATTATGCAAACAGAAATCATGGACAAAGCTATGGAATTGTTTATTAGAGCTGTTTATTCTTTGGAATATAGATACATGATGGAAGAAATGCATGATGATGATCATATATGGGAAGAATTATGGGAGTATTATGAAGACCATCTGCCTTTTGGAAAAAAAATCCTAGAAATACTTGAAAAACTTATGGGCACTGAAACTCTTACAAAATATCTTCCTTTTGCAAAACCCGTAAGTAGTAAAGAGTTTAGAGATCTTGTTAGAGAAATCAATGAGTTTATAACAACTTTTAACTCATACTGGAACAAATTAAGACTTGATATAGCAATATGTCCAATATGGCCATTAGTAGCACCTTTACATAAAACAGCGTCAAAAATCCCTCAAGCTTTTTCTTATTCTTTATTGTGGAATTTATTAGATTATCCAGCTGGAGTAGTTCCTATTAGATGTGTTAAAAAAGGAGAAAATATTTTCTATTGTCTTTCTAAAGAAGCCTATGCTCAAACAGCTAAGGAGATTATGAAAGATAGTATTGGATTACCTGTTTGTATACAGGTAGTCGGGAGAACTTATGAGGATGAGAAAGTACTTAGAGCAATGAAACTGGTTCAAGGGTATTGGCAGTTTTATCAGTTAGCTAGAGTTAAAGAGTAGTAATTGTTTGAGATAATTAATTTTTCCTGATTGACTTGAAAAATATTTGGAATGCGTTTTTTGNTTATAGTTAATTTTTCCTGATTGACTTGAAAAATATTTGGAATGCGTTTTTTGGAATTTTTTTGAATCCTTGCAAATCTTTGGTTTTAAGTTTGTTGTGTAATTATGGATAAATTAATTTAGGGAATTGGGTATATAGCTAGTGGTTTTCTGGTAAAAATTCTAACATAAATTAAAATCCGCAAACTTATCAATTTTTCGAGCTCCACATCACATTTAAAATTCCTCTCTATATTCCCATCAATAATATTTCATCATAATAATTCTTCAATTCTAATCCCTAATCTAAAATTACCCAAGCCTCTCCTACAACATTAAAAACCCTAACACTCACTTTCTCTACCCAAAAATCTTCATAAAAAGTTCTCAAATCCAAAACTCTCCTTCTTATCCAACCCTTTCTATAAATCAATATCCTAAAAATTTCAATAAGAATTATCCTTAAAAAAATCTTATAAATTCATATCATTAATAAAATAAGACAAAATAAAAAGTAAATATCACTAATTATAGTAGATATAATTTTTGCAAATAACATCTTCAATAGACCATTCATCAAGCAAAGCGTCATGAAAACTCCCATAATGTAATCCTTGACCTTCACCAACATCTCCTCCACTCTCTTCAAAAATCAGTGAATTCTTTGAACTAATACACTTAAAAGATATATTAGAATGCATTTCTTGAACCTTTTCAAGCTTTGCTAAACTCTGTATATTTGATAAGTGATTTTCTTCAGCTATTGGAATGCATTTGATAGAATTTTCTTTTCTTTCTGATGAGAAATTTATCAGTTTTCCTATCAAATCATAGTCTTCTTTATGATAAGATCCAAGCGAGCTTGATGAAAATGATATTTGGTTCATATTATTATAACTATGTGAATTACTATTTTTATATCAAGAAGATGAGCAGATAATATTATAGATTTTAAGGGATAAGGGAAGATAGAAGGGTTTAATTAAAGTTCGTGGAAGAAAAGATTGAGATAAATAAAGGATTTAATTTTTTATTGGGTGTTAGATAGGAAAAATGCAAGAAAATTTTTATGTTATGCTATCAGAAACTAGAAGGGGCTGGATTTTGAATATAAAGATATGGAAATATCTGTGACAACTTGATTATTTATAATAAAAGACTTAAAAATAAGATAAAAAACTTTTTATAAGCCCAAATTTAGTGTAAATCNCTGAGGTTGATTTTTTTATAAGCCCAAATTTAGTGTAAATCAATTTTTATAATGCAAACATCAACTTATAATCATATAAAAAAGTTTTCAATTAAATCCATGCATTTAACCTTAGAATCAAAATATTATGATAAGATCAAAAAAATAGCCCTTTAAGCAATTCAATAATTCCATGAGCCAATTTGATTTTTTTAAAGCCTTTCTCTTTGTTTTAGTAGCCTTCACTCTTTATATATGATGATTTTATCAAATTCACACATACTAAAAATCTTCTCATTATTATAATTTACACTCCCATATTAAGCCTTAGCTTTTTTATGACATGTTTATATGATCTAAAAAGTTATTCACTATCTAATTTCCTCATATGATTCATTATTGTTTCTTGAATCAATAATGATACTTTTTGCTTTAAGGTTTCAGCTAAATATTCATGTTCTTTGATTATACGATCACGATCTCGACGAAGTTTATTAAAATCATTTTCAAGCTGTTTCAGTTGGTCATTAAGAATGTTTTGGTTATTTTCTAAACTTTTTCTTTCATTTGAGTGTTCTTGGCAGATTTTTTCTAACTGAGCCATATATGCATCTTTACGTTCTTTTAAGTTTTTATTGAGTTCTTCATTTTCTTGGTTAGCTCGATCAAGTGCGGATTTTGTCACATACAAATCATTTGATATATTATCTTTTTGTGCTGATATTTTCTGAAGCCTTCCCCCAAGTTCAGTTTTCTCATCCCTAGCTACCCCTAAAGCTTGTTCTAACGATGCAATCTGTTCATCAGCACGTTTTTCACTAGCCACAAAATCCTTTTGTACCTCACTAAGCCGTTTATTAAGATTTTCTCTCGACTCTTCCAATGTTTTAATTCTAGCCTCAAAATTCCTCACAGTATTATTAAGCTTAGTCGTTTCCTCTTCTTTAATCCTATATTCCTGATCATTCAAAGCTTCTTGTGCCTGAGTTTTAATCTGACTTATTTGGTTTTTCAATCCTCTAACCTCATTCTCCAACCCTTCCTTAGCAATTTTTGTCACTCTAAAATTCTCTTCAGAAATCTCTAATTTGTTCTGATAATCCCTAGAAATTTCATATAAATTTTGTTCAGCTTCTTTTTTTGTCCTATCCAAAACCTGCCTATTTGTTTCTTCTAATTGTCTTCCTTGACGTTCTTGTTGATTAATACGTTCTTCTAAACCTCTTATTCTTTCTTGACTATTAGCATGAAGTTTATCATATTGTTCTTGTAAGTTTTCTAATTCCATAATAACCATATTTTTCTCATTACCCATTCGATTAAGTTTAGCTTCAAGTTCTTGTATTGTCCTTCCATCTTCCATTTCTCTTTTCAAAGACTCTTCTTTAAAAATCATAAAATTTTCTTCAGCATAACTCCTTCTTGCTTTTTCTGCATCTAAATCTTTAAGTAAATCACTTCTTATTTCTTGAACCCGTCTTGTTTCTTGTTCTAATAAAATTTCTAGTTCGTTTACTCTTGCTTCACTTCTTGCATTTGATATCATTTGAGCTTCGTATTTTGCGTATAACTCATCACTGTAACTAAACTCTTTGCTACGAGATGGGGATTTTGGTGTTAAACGATCTTCTCTTGATGCACGACCTTCAGGGATTTGGAATTTATCTTCAGTCCTTGAGAATTTTTCTTCAGGTTTCAAGAACTTTTCTTCATATTTTTGGTATTTGTCTTCACCTTTAAGCTGTTGTTCAATTTGTAATATTAAGTCCTCAGGGATTTTGTTACCTGAAAGCTCAATAGTTTTTATAGATCGAGATCTTGGGACACTAGATAAAATTTTCTTAGCCCCAAGAACTCCAAGTTCATTCCACCTTAAATCTATTCTTAATATTGATGTACTGTTTTCAATAAATCTACTAAGATGTGAAGCACCATCAGATCCTATACGATTATTCCTTAGGTCTAGACTTTGTAAACTATTGCTATATAATAATGATTCAGTAAGAACACCTATACCATCTCCTATATTGTTCCATTCTAATGAGATATTCCTAATAAAATTCTGCCCTCTGAAAACATTAGCTAACAACTTAAGCCCTTCACTTGTTATACTGTTACCACGTAGTTCCAAACTGTTAATACCCATATTTTCTTTAAGGAATGAAGCGACCATCCCACAACCCTCATCGCCAATAAAAGAATCGCTGAGGTTTAAAGTATTTGAACCTCTTTGGACTACGAGTTTTGATTCAAGTTTTGAAATTGCTAAATCTGTCAATATCAAAGACTTAGAATAATCTTGATTGCTATACCCTTTATCTACTATTTCTTCGTCGTAGCTAGACATGAAAAATTATTTTAAATATGTGGATATTGGAAATAAGGAAGTTTAAATATTTTATAAGCTGTTTTTAGATTAAAATTAAGAATCTAAGAAAGAAAGATTCAAACTTGGGATGTCTGGGATTGATAATCTTTGGCCTTTGTGTTGAAAAAACTTTTCTCGTTCACATAATTTTTGGCGAAATAGGATGAGTTCTTCTTGTTTGGTTTGAAGGAATTTTGCTTTTTCTTGTTGTTTTTTGTCTATTTCTCCAAGGCGCAGTTTTTGTTTTTCAAAGATATCTTTTTCTTTGATCAGTGATAGTTTTTGCATGTCGAGATCTTCGTTTATATTTTTAACAAATTGGGCAGCAGCATCAATAGCCTCTTTTTCACTCAAAAGATGCTCCTCCAAAGTCTTAAGCTCTCTTTCCTTAGATTTAATCTGATTTAATTTCATTTGTAGTTCTTCTGACATCATTTTAACTTGAGTTGTATATATATCAGGTGTTTCAGTACAATTCTCTAATGTAAATACTTTTTCTTCCATTATCATAATCTCAGCTCTATATTCTTCTGCTGTTTTTTGCAATTCCGCATTTATTTTCATCATTTTTTCTAGTTTTTGTTCAAGAATTTTAATTTTCTCATTAAGTTCAATTATCTTCTCCCCCAAGCCAGTATATTTTTTCTCTAAATCTAAGCATTTTACACAACATTCATCATTATAAGACCTTGTAGATAAGCCTTCATTTAAGTTTTTTAAAGTTTTTTCCATTTCTGAAGCTTTTTTTTTGATATCTCTTTTCTTGATTTTAGTTTTTTTTATCTTCTCACTTAGCTCAGTTGTAAGTTTTAGTTGTTCATCTTTTTTGTTTTCAGTTAACATTAGTTGATTTTTATAAAATTCAACTTCGATTTGATAATTTTTCCATTTAGACTCGAGTTCTTTATTTTGGTTTTCATATTCTTTAAATTTTATTTCATAAACACGAACTTTTTCTATATAATCTTTAATAATTTCTTGTTGTTCCTTGCACTTAGCTTCAATTTGCTGATTTTTAGCTTCAGTTTCTTTTAGTTTAATCTCACAGTCTTTATATTGAGCCTCATATTCTTTTATTAAATTCTCAGTATTGCTACCATTTTCTTTAAAATCAGTATCTTCTGGTTCGATATAACTATGAAGATCATCAATTGAAGAGTTTTTTCTATGCACTTTACCTTGTGGTTCAGTTATTTCGTTATTGCTACCAAAAATTTCAAGAGCTTTTAATTTTTCGTTATAGTTTTGATGTAAAAGTACCCGTTCACGTTCTAGATTTTTCATTTGGGTGTTTAGGATTATCTTAAGTTGATCAATACTTTCAAGCTCTTCAGCAATTCTTTCTTGTGTAAATTCTAAGTTTTCTTTATCTAAAGCCAGTTTTTTTTCTCTGTTATCTAAATCTTGGGTCTTTTGTTCAATTATTTTATATAGTTTCTTTTGTTCTTTTTCCATTTTAGTCTTCATATCAAATAACTGTTGCGATTTAATATCTGAATCTTGAGCTTTATCATTTGCACTATGTTTTCTATAAACAATATTCTCATGTTTTCTATCTAGAGCTGGTGTCAATGACCTATTTTCATATCTTTGTGCCTGACCCATAAGTCTTTGTATATCCTGTTCTCTGCTTATTATAAGCCTTTCTTTATATTTATCATAAATCCCTTGATTCTCTTCTCTTTTTTGAATTTCATAGCTTTTAGTCTCAATATTTTTCAAAATTTCAGTCAGTTCTCTTTTCTTCATAGCTAATTCTTCAAATTTTAATTTAAACTGTTCACTTGATATTGAGTCTCCTTTATGATCTTTAAAAAAATCAGCGCTTTGCTCTTCAAAGAACTCTTTTTCTCTTAAAAACTTCTCTTTTTCCATCGAAAAGATTTCGATGTCTTTTTTCAAAGCAAGCTCTTGTTGTTGTAGCCTATAATCTTTTATTTCTAATAAATTATCATATTGCTTTAAGTGCCTTTCTGTTATTTGGCACTTTTCTGATAAAAATCTATTTTGTTTGCATAATTCCTCGTTTTTTTGCATATACTTTACACATGATTCACAGAAATTCTGTGAGGTTAAAGTAAAGTTGTCTTCTAAGGGCGATTTTGTGTAGCGTATGTATTTTGGACGATATGTGTGCTTTTGATTTAATGGGTAACGATGTTTAGCGGTTCTACACCCTGGGGAAAAATTACTACCTTCATCAGCTTCAGTATGGCTATAAAAAAGTTCAGAGTCTGAGTCTTGCATATTTCTATAAGTAAAAATAATAATTTTAAGACAATAATATTAGTTAGACTCCTCAGACAAGTAAAGAATAACATAATCAGCGATAAAGAGTGGTTTAATATGCTGAATCTACCTAAAGAAAGAGATCGTAGGATAAACAAACCTCGATTGGACAAGTTTTAAACTATGCCACTTTAATATTAACTAAACATCAAATTTTAGTTAGACTGTCTAATGATAAATTTAAGTTTGAAAATGTTTGATGGTAGATTTACCTTATCTAGTAGTAGCAGCAATCCTCAATTGCATGAATATTATAGGGTTTACTTCGACAAGCCTCCAAGAAAAAAGCAAGATCGTATCCTAATAGGAAACAAGCCTCGAAACGCATATCCTAACCTAAAATCCTCCCTAGAGAACTTTTCTAAAAGAATTCCACTCTCAGGAAAATCCTCTCGCCTAGCTAAAATCAAAGAGCAAGCTTGGGATTCAAATTTCCATGTCAAAGTTAGTAAAGACAACCTATGCATCTACAAAGACTGTCGCGAATACTTTGACAACCCACAAAAAATCAATTATAAAATCCCTTTTCGAGGTAACACCCGAAGCCCAATTCTTCAATTCACAGAGCGTTCTAAAAAGTTGGCCCTGCCAGAAAAGTTCTTCTGGAGTAGTCTTTACGAACCAATTTCCGAAAGAAATCTTGTCAAGCACAGGTCAAAAAGGTCTTATTTTAGCTAGTTATCTACTTAAAATAAATGCAAACCACTAAAGAAGACTATGATTATCTATATAAAATCATCCTTGTTTGGGGAAACTGGAGTTGGTAAAACAAATTTATTATCTAGATATGTTAAAGGAACTTTACCTAAAAATCCAATATTAACAATGGGTGTAGAATTCGCAAGAAGGATTATATCTTTAATAACAAGTGGTACTTTTTGAGTATAAATTTTGCATACTATAGGTCAAGAAAAATATAAATTTATAACTAGTACCTAGTATAGAAGAGTAGTTAGTGCTTTATTAGGTTATTATGTGAATAATGAGAAATATTTTATTAACATCAAAAAGTGGTTGGATGAATTAAAGGAAAATACTGAAGCTGATATTATTGTAATTCTTGTGGGAATAAAATTGATTTATATGAGAAAAACATACAATGTAGAAAAGCTATAAAGGATAAGGAGAGATATTTGCCTAATGTTTTTCGATGTTATTTGAAGAAATTAATGATGTTAGTGCTACTAGCATTTGAGAATTTTTACAAGAAATATATAATTTTAAGTCAAAGAATTTTAAAGATAGAAGATCAAGTGAGGATATTGGAAGTGTGCTTGTTCTACAGATAGAGAAGAGAAGGTTAATTGGATACTGTAATAATATTTAACGAACTTTAAGATGAGATGAGAAATTTTGAAGATAAGAATGCTAGGATGAAAATAAAATATGATAGTTTGAATGTATGGATTATGAATATGCATACTTAT
Source organism: Stentor coeruleus (assembly GCA_001970955.1). Taxonomy (NCBI): domain Eukaryota; phylum Ciliophora; class Heterotrichea; order Heterotrichida; family Stentoridae; genus Stentor; species Stentor coeruleus. Next base: position 29,320 of record MPUH01000640.1, read on the forward strand.
TTGAATAACTACATCAATTTTCTCTATCTAAATAGCTTAAAATCAATAGAAACACATTATAATTTTTTACTAAAAAAAAAAGCATTCATCATACCAAAATATCTAATAAAAAATTCTATTTATCTAGCATTTCATTAATTATATACTCTTATGCGTTTTCCATCTTTCCATTCTCCCTCCTTTCCTATTCCTTGAGTATTAAAATACGTACCTTTTCCATGCTGTTTTCCATTTTCCCAATACCCTTCATATCTTCTTCCATCAGGCCATATAAAAATCCCAAACCCATGTTTTTTATCATTAGCATATTCTCCATCATAACTCCTCCCATCACTCCAAGTAAACAGCCCTCTACCTTCCATCTTATTATCCACCCATTCTCCTTCAAAGCATCTTCCATCACTCCAAACATATTTTCCTTCACCTTGTATATTATTATCAATGAAATTCCCATAATAAACACTTCCATCAGCCCAAGTAAATTTCCCATTTCCTTCTTTTTTCCCATTCTTATATAATCCTATATATTTTGCCCCATCTGGCCAAGATTCAACACCTTTACCATGTTGTTTATCATTTTCCCAATATCCTTCATATTTAGCCCCATCAGTATGTAGATAAACTCCATATCCATGAGCTTTATCATCATACCAATCCCCTTCATAAACATCCCCATCAGCATGAATAAGCCTACCTTTACCATATGCTTTATCATATTTCCACATACCATCGTATTTTGACCCATCATTCCATACTTGAACTCCAAAACCATGCCTTTGATTATCATTATTCCATTCTCCAGTATAAATCGCCCCATTTTCTATTTCAACTGGTCCTCTACGAAGTCTAACATCATTATCATTAAAAGCTTCAAAACATATAAATTTACCCAATCTTGCCTCAACAGCTTTTGTTGCTGCTGTGTTATAGTCTGGAACTAAACTTTCTGGAATCTCTTTGACTTCAGTTCTTATAATATCAGCTGGGATTGGAACACTACTCATAACTTCTAAAGGGACTATAAGAGCATTTGAAGGTCTAAAAGGTTCTGAGGTTCTAACACGCTTGTGTTGCTTTCTTTCTAAAAATCCTCTAAGTATTGATTGTAGGTTTATTATTAGAGATAAGTCTTTTTCATCTATTATCGAAGGATTTATTTGAATCTCTTTAGCTTCTTTTGAGTATTCTTGACAGGTTTTTTCGAGTCTTAGTTGCTTTTCGTCTGTTATTCCACCACGGAAACATGAACAGTTTGTCCCCATTATCAAATATGTACCATCATCATTTCCTAAAATAATCTGGCTTCCCAACCTACTCAAAACCTCCAAAGCCTATCTCATAACTAATCTAAACCACCCTTCTAAACCTACGCCTAAACCTAAATCTACCCAAAAACCTACAAAACCCTTCACCATCTCTTTCCATCAAAAATCTTAAAAACTTCAATTAATCTAAAAATTAAGTTCAGGTGGGCATGGCCATACCAACTCATTTTCAAAAACAATATCAATTGGGGCAATATAAATCTCAATAAAATCTTGTAAATTAGGGAATTTATCCGTAAGTAAAAGGCTAAGTACTTCCTGTTTAAACAAAAGTCTCTTAGAATTTGAAGACTGTTTGATTTTATCAGTTATTTCCATAGTAGATAATTGTCCATGTTTAGTACCAATTTCAAGCATATTCGAGTATAATCCCCACGAAATTTCCTCAGGCAAGAAATTTTCAGGATCATCTTCCCCAGAGCTTTGAGGGTTAGTAAGAGCAGAAGTCCAATATTTGAATAGACTTACAGGGTTTTCTTCAGTAAAAACAGGAAATGTTAAAGCGGTAAATGGTGCCGGGTCTTGTTTCATAAGTTTTTCATTCCATTTGACTAATGCGAATAAAGTTTCAGTACTTCCTTCTACTAAATGGATAATATAACTACCTGTGCTTATGAGTAAACCTGTGAATTCGACACCATTTTTTGTTTTGAAACGATTGATATCTTCGTTTATGTCGAATTTATGCTGAGGATCATCTTTGTTGATTTTGCCTATGTACATAAGCCGGCTTACACTGGTTTTGGATTCACGGATTTCTTTACTCACTTCATACATGCTTCTTCTATGGGCCTCTTCTTGAATTTCTTCGGCAGTTGCCATATTTATTTGTTTTGATTAGAAGATTATCTAGATTATGCTAGTGGGTTTCCCAGTTGGGCTACCCATTGAGGGATTAAATAAGCTAAGTATCCATAGGACTTGAAGTCTCTTTTATCAGGCTGATCAAGTCTATAGTAAAACTCTAAAGAGTAAAGCATGATGATCAAACCCATCATTACAATAATAAAAGTCCACACAAAGACATTATAAAACTTCGAAGCCTTGCTATTAAACGATATCATAAAAGCTCCAGGTACAGCAATTATAAAAAAAATATAAGGGAAAAAGAACCCAAGAGAAAAATCTATAATAACCTCACACAGCATTCCACTTAACAAAAACACAACAACTCTTGCTAAACCAGGACCTATTTTATTATTCGTAAACCTTTGTATATCCATGAATATATAAGTATGTAACCATTCATAAACAATCACACTGATTTTCCTATAAAAAGTCCCGAAATTTTTTGCATTCCACCAATCGTCATAGAATTTCCTATCAGCAAAATTCAAAATTTCTGCAAAAATAGAAAACCAAGCATGCATTACAGCAAAGAAAATAAGTAAAAATACCATTGTCCCAGGGAGCATTGATCTAAACCATGATAAGAGAACAGCTTGAGAATTTCTTATGTTTTTTGAAGCTAATTTGAATTCAGGAACGCAAAAGGCTTTAAAAATTAAAGCTGTATATACAATAGAACCAAAAAAGTCAAACAAATGCACAGATAAATTTTTCCATCTGATTGATCTATCGATTTTTGGGTATGAATCTCTATAAATCAGTGTTGGGGCTAAAAGATAATATGAATATCTTTGAACTTCCTCTCTGAAGGATTTTATATTAAGCTTTGGGATAATCATATCTTTTGCTTTAAGGTCAGAAGCACTCTTTGGGATAATTTCTGCATATTTATTCTTCCCGTTACCATATAATAATTTCTCTCTAAAATACGAATGCATTTTCATTGAAATTCTTATCATTTCACATAAAACAATAAAGCAACAAGCTGTAGGTAACTGCTCATTAATAAGCCTAAAAACTATAAAAAAGTTTAAAGACCCTAAAGACAAAATATGCATAAAGAAAAGTAATAAAAATGGACGATGAGCTTGTTGGACTATGGCAATTGTGATAAAACTCCAAGCAAACATCATAACACATAAAGTAACAACGATTTCAGGCTTACCAAAATTTGTTGATATAAGATACCCACTTAATATATCATTACTGTCAAGAATGTCTTTAGCAAATTCAGCAACACCGAAATTAACTAGAATAGCTAAGAAAATGTTGTAAATTGTTCTGAAATCTTTACTATAAAGAAGTTTGGAGATTGGTGCTGACCTTTTAAGGTGAACTTTTTCATAGAGGATATTTTTCTGAGAGGTTGAAGGCTGTGAGGATTTAGAAAACTTACGTGCAGATAAGTTTTTACTATCGATATCTGAGTTGAATTTATCGAGAATATCAGTGATTTCTATAGTAAAATCATAGCGAGTTTTTGCTATACGTTGTTGTAAGAGTTCTGATGCTTGGTCTTCTAATAAAGCTAATTTGTCTTCAATTTCCTTAAGCCTTGGGGAAGATTTATATGTTTGTAACTTGTCTAGACTTGACAGGACCTTTGCTAGTTTTTCCTTTAAGTTTGACACTTTTTCTGAAGTCTGTTGAGGGTCTTCAGCCATTTATTAAGGATCATAACTGTTATTCATTAGCATTAATTAGAAAAAATATTATATATGCAGATATAAATTATTGTTTATTATAGTAATTTATAGATAATTGAATAAAATTAAAATTTGTGATAATAGTATAATTTATGTTCTTATTAAGAAGGTGCTTGTTTATTTAACCAAAAATTTTTTTGAAGTTGCAATTGTTTTTTTTATGATTTATATGACTATATTATATTTTTATATGTATAGATGATTATTTNTGATTTATATGACTATATTATATTTTTATATGTATAGATGATTATTTTGTATTACAATGAAAAATGCATTGGTATGAAATTGTTATGCTGTGATATTGGGTTAAAACATAAAAAATTATAGGGTAAAATATATTGAGATTTAATGAGTAAGAGGAATATTGATTTAAATATGATGTATTTGAAGTGATATAGTATAAATCAAATTAGTATGTGAGAATATATAAATATTTATGATAAGCATTATATTTATATCAAAGTCTAAGTATTAATTAGAGTTTATCAGATTTTTTATAGCTTTTATATAAAAATCTCAAGCTACCAACCTTAAATGTGTAACATATTTTATTTCAGACAAAGCTGATCATATCTTGACATGGATTCTAAGTGAAAAAATCCAAAAAATAATTTTACAAGTTGGTTAAGACATTCATGTACAGCGAAACATAATCAAGATAAGTCTAAGCCCTAGCCTAATACTTTTTCATAATCCTAGTATATATAATGGCTGATTTTCTTAACCTTACTATAAATTCTGATAAAATCAAGCCATCAAAGTTACTGACAATTCTAACAAACTTCATCTTCTTCTTAAATTCTAATAACATTAAATTTAAAAACTATAAAATTCTGATTTTCACTGGAAAAAAATGCCTGTGACTTATTATCAAGAGATTTAAAAACAAAAAGTTTTCTTGCAGGATCAATGTGTGTGATAATAAGAAATATGATCAATTACCTGAGATGTTATATAGTTTTCATGGTAAAGACAAATTGTGGGAATAGGGAGAAGGTATAGAAAAAGGGGTATAACTTTAGAAATGGGTGAAGAGACGAGAGTAGGATGACTAGAAAATTAATAATCATAGTAAGAGTCTTAGTTGGTTTGATTAAGGTAATATTAAAAGATAAAAATGAATTGTGATAAAAAATATTGTAAGAACTGAGCATTTTTATATTAAATCTTTTTTATGTATATCATAGTTTGACTATAGGAGAATTGAAAATAGAAGATTAGAAAAATAAAATCGTATTTAAAAAGATACTTAAAAATATCTTATTGTGGTCTTTTTTCATTTTCTAAATCCCACTCCTTAGCTTTGTTGAAAGTATCAACTGCTCCAATAATAGCATCCCTTCCTTGCTGTAACAATCCTCTTGGTATTCTATTATCAGGACATAATCCTTTAAGCTGTATAATAATCTCTTTATCTTCCCTCAAAGTCTTCAGCATCTTCATCATTTTTGACACAGCTCTAACTTTATTCCTAAATATCTCAGCTTTTGGATGATTATACTCAATAACAACTTTTTTATCAGAACTTTCAATAACATCTTCATCACTTGTTTTGACAACCTGATATAGCATTTCAAGGACTTTTTCAATGACAAAAGGTATACTCCAATTGAAAATATCCATAAAATTAGGGAGGATATAAGGGTGGACTGTATAATTGTATTGTTGTATATTTAAAACATTGTTATTGAATTTTACGACTGCACCTTTATTGTTGTAGACATCGCAATAATTAGGTGCTGAGAATATTGTTATGACAACAGGGAAACCAGTTGATCCATTCCATTTATGCATTTTGTATCCGTCTATTTGAACTTCATGAGCTCTGATAACACTTAATAATTTGTTTTTCTTTAGGAAACTATTTATGGCGGCTACACCATAATAGAAACTACACCCTCTGACTTCATTTGATTTAAACTTTTCGGAACACTGTCCTGATTCGTTGTCTACTGGGTCAGACCAGAGGAGGTCACAAAAAAGCCCTGACCTAGGTGGTTCAGTCACTCTTTGTAAGTCAATTATATCCTGTAACGATACTAATTCAGGACTAATCCCTCCATGAACCCCAATGAACTTATTATTGACAATACACGCAATAGGCATAGCATCAAAACTGTCCATAATCATATCATAAACTTCAAGGTCGTATTTATAAAGACATTCACTCCTAAAGTTAAAAAAACTAGACATTTGTCTGCACTCATGATTACCACGAAGAAGGAAAACAGTCTTAGGATAGTTGAGTTTAATAGAATATAAAAGCAAAATAACCTCAATAGAAAATGATCCCCTATCAACATAATCACCCAAAAACAAGTATTTTGTTGAGTCAAAATTCCCTCCAAGATCAAAAATCCTAAGCATGTCGTAGAATTGTCCATGAATATCTCCAACAATAGTTACTGGATCAACAAGTTCTAAAAGGTTACTTTCACTCATTAATAAACTAGCTGCTTGTGAGATGATTTCTATGCATTCTGACTTTAAAACCCTTCCTTCTTTTTGAAGATGAGTTTGCAGAGCCCTCCAGTTCGGTACAGTTTGTCCCGAAGGATATAATAGTTCCCTTGAAATAGGTCTTCCAGGTGGTGCAGGGAGATCTTTCAAAAACCTGTCATTTAAAGGATCCAGGATAGGCTCCATTAAGTTTTTATTATTTGGGATTTTATTTTATTACTAATAAAAAGCATATCTTTAATTTACCTTATTATCCTGTTAATTAAATTAGTTTAATTAATATTTAGGATAAGATTTAGGTGTAAAAATCTTCTAGTTCATTGATGGTGTGAGTATATTAGTTTATAACTTCTTAATTTTGTTTAATGCATTAATAAATATTTTTTTTATAGCTTTTGAAGCATCGTAATTGGTTTTTATCTGATTAGTCCTTGTAGTTTTATATAATACAGTAATGACATCTGAGCTTTTGAGTGTCCAAAAATAGTTAATTGAGCTTGATGAAAATTAACTCTTTAAACCCGTATTTTCGCATATACTAAAATCTTGCTTAAACTTTCAGCTGAGAACTCAAAAAGTTTCCCAGTAATAAACTTGACTGTTTTCTATTATTTTTATTTAGAGCTGATATTTGTTCTTTTAGTGTTATATTTTATCTAGACGAGGTAGGTAAGCAATATCAACATTTCTAGTTGAAGTCTTTTTTAAATTATTTGATTTCTTAACTAAGTCTTTTATATGAGTTTTCTAGGATATCTCCACTTTTTGGGTTGAATTTTGTGGTGATTATAAAATCATCTTAGTCCCAGTTGCCTTTTTTTTATATTTTTGCTGAGGTAGACTTCAGTAAGTTTGGTGCAATAGATTTTTGTAGTGTCGAAGAAGTTGATAATTAATAAAATGCATTTTTTAAAATAAATTATTGGTAATTATTTTCGATTACAATGTCATAGACTTCTTTTTTCCTGAGAAAAAACTCATGCCTATGATCATATTCCTTTAGCTTAGAACCAAAACTTTTAGCCCATACCACCCAAAATATTTGCATTCCATGATTCAATCATTTATACTTTGTTTTTTAGCCTTTTGGATGATTTATTCGAAATAGCATAGTTGTTAAGTTCAAGGCTTTGCAAGAGCTTTGGTAATGAGCAAGTTCCAAAAGCTAGTTTTTTGATTAGATTTATTTTCAGGCTTAGAAGATGAAATTGGAAGTATGGTAATTGATTATCATAAGAAGATGACGAGAATATTAAAAGCTATTAGAGTAATAGATTAGCTCTTTTGCTTTAGTAATTGAGACAAACCATTTCTATTCTTCATAATAAATATGTACAAAAGTGCGATTTTATCTATAGTTATTTTCCTCTACACATATTTTTGTTTTCAATACCCAGCAAAAAAAATTTCTATCAAAGAGTCTATTGAAAAAATCCATCCTTCTTATTATTCAAGATACAATCAAAAGGTTTCAACAGTATTTTTCCCTATAAGCAATTTAGATACTAGCTCAATTGATCCTGAAGTAGACCCGATTTCCAATGAAAATTATCAATACAAACCAAAGGAATTCAAATTAGATGATACTGATGAGCTGAAAAATTATGGCCTTGCTTGTCAACCTAAAGTTTTCGGGTATAGCAAATCTCGAGGTAATTCAATATTCCCTCCATATACATATCCGAAATGCTCAGAAAATTTTGGAGCAAATAACAGTTATTTAATAGTTGATAGGGAAAAACAAGAACTCAGAATGAATTGTCCAAAATCAAATAAAGAAGTGTTTGTATATGGTCCACGTAGTAAATATTCTCTTGTTCAAATGGAAGATGTTTATGATTATTGGGGTGGGAATATGTATAAAGGACCAGTAAATGCGACAAAAATAGACTTTGGTTTAGGTTCTTGTGGTGAAAGTTGTTATTCACAAGGATATCTTACACCTATATTTAATCAAGAAGCTTATAAAAGAGCTAAATCTAAGAAATCTCCTAATAAAAAACCGAGGCTGATTTATTTTCTTACTATTGACTCTGTGTCTCGTCGTCATTTCTTCAGAAAAATACCCAAAGTTGTAAAGTTCTTTAATAACCTAAATAAAACACATCCTGATTTAGCTGTCTATGATTTTAAACTCCATAATATACTTGCTGTAACATCAGCTGATAATCAGGTTCCTATATTTGGAGGGTTTAAAAATTATGTTAAAGGTTTTTCAGGAGATCAGTTTATTGATTACCTTGGAGATGATGCTATTTGGAATATGATCAAAGACAAAGGGTATATTAGCATGTTTGGTTTAGAAGATTGTGATCATTATTTTTCAGTATCATTAGGTAGAAATCCAAAAGTTGACTACTCAGTCCGACAATTCTACTGTGCAGTTCAAGCTTTAAGTTGCTTATCATTCGAAATCTATAACAAAAAAAATCAGCGCTGTATTGGTCCTTACCAATCTCATTACTATATCCTCAACTACACCCATAATCTTGTTTCTCTAAACCAAGGTGTAAACCAATGGCTTTATGTTCATCTAAATACCGCCCACGAAGGTTCAGGTGAGCATGCAGCAACATTAAACGATGATTTATTATATTTTCTAAAAAAATTCATAGACGACTACAGTAAAGATAATGAAATCATAATTTTCCTCCAAGCAGATCATGGAATGAACTATGGTTTCTGGTATGGCGACCTTGAAGGATATCAAGAAAAAAAGCTTCCAAGTCTTTTCATAATAACAAGCAAAAGTATCATAGAAAGTTATAAATTCGGTTACTTTACTTTAGAATCTAATACTTATAGATTAACATCTAAACTTGATCTTAGAGAAACAATGCTCTCATTAGCTGGTATAGAAGAACGAACCTTAAACTCAGTTAATCTTTTCAATTCTATAGCATCAAAAAGACGTACATGTATGGATACAAGGACTGTAGAATGGGAATGTGCATGTAGTGACCTTAAAGAAATCGAGTATTTCAGTACATCTTTATTATCTTTATTATCAATATTAAAATCATATGCAGAAAGGGTTATAAATTCTAAAAGCTACTCAGCACCAAATCATCCTTTGAATCTAATATGTAAATATATACATTTAGATAAGATACAAAAAGTATTTTATAACAATATAAACAATGTTAATGAGTTTATAAGATTCCAAGTTAAAAGCCCAGCTGTTGAAGATATGGAATTTGAAGTTGATATGTATTTATCTGGAGATCATACAAGGATGGAAGGGGATTCTAGACAATATCCAGTAGAAAATATGATTATTGGTAAACATCAGGTACAAGCAAGGGTGATTTTTATATAGATTATGAGGATTTCAAGACTTGATACTTATGAAGGACCTTGTGAAACAGCATCAAGACTAAAAAATATTAAAGCTGAATTCTGTGCCTGTACAAGTTATGCTTTAAAAGATCTTCCTGAAAACGATTACTATATATCTTTTAATCAAACACTTAAATACTAGATTATTGTATATATTTTAACGCATTATTGCGTATATTTCCTTGGACTAGCAACAAAAGATCTATTCGCCCTTTTTTCAGGAGACTCTTTTTCTAATCTAGGCCTTGCTGCAGTCAAAGGACTTTTCCTTTGTCCTAAATTATTCTTGCTGACCCTCGCGCTATATATAAATTACTCTATTCTTGGAAACATCATCGGTTTTTTCACTACAACTCTTCCACGTGGTGTTTCATTTTTCACTTGTAAAATTTCTTTTCTCTCTTCAGTCTTTATAGCTTCCTCACTATCAGAGCTTGCAAATCCGCTTAAAGTATGTTTATATTTCATTAAATGCTCAGTTATTTTTACTAAATTCCACCTTTTACTAGGAACCTTTCTTAGCATAGCTTTTATCAATTTATGCCAAGGTTTAGGTATATTAGGTCCAAGTTCAGCATATTCACATTTGAGGATTTTTTTTACAATTTCTTCTCTTGTCGCTGCGGCAAAAGGTAATACACCAGTAACTAAAGCATAAAATATACACCCCATACTCCAAACATCTAATGCTATATTCGCCCTGTTATCAACACCAGAAAGTACTTCAGGGGCTATATATAATAAAGATCCAGCATCACTTCTTTCCCCACTAACACCTAAAGAATATATACTCGATATTCCAAAATCAACAATTTTTAATGATTTATAACTTTTATCAGTAAATAATATGTTCTCCAGCTTTAGATCTCTGTGTATAACCGCTGAATTGTGACAGTATCTTATAGCTTCAGAAATCTGACAGGCTAAATCATAGATTTTTTCTTCAGGTAAAGGGTGGTTTTTTTGTAAATAATCTTTAAGCTCACCACCTGAACAGTATTCCATTACAAAACATATTTTATCATCACAATCAAATGTATCTATAAGGTCAACTATTGATGAGTGTTTTAATTTCCGTAATACACCAATTTCTGTGTAGACTCTTTTAACATCTTCAGGACTTATAATACGATATAAGTCTATGAATTTGATGGCTACAAGCTTTTTTGTGACTTTGTGTTCGTATAAGTGAACTGAACCAAAACCCCCAACACCTAATGTGCTGATTTTCTCATAGACAGCTAGACTAGAACTTTTGTTGAATTTTTTTCCTTGAGAAATAAACAAAGGCTCGTCTGGATTCATGAACTCGATATCGTCATCTGATAATTCTCCACCTCTTGAATCGTACAGTTTGCATTTTATGTGAGAAGGAATTATGAGTTTTTCTTTGCAGTCACTAAGAATTTCTCTTATGCTCTTTCGTTTGTGGATCAGCACTTCACAGCTTTTCTCGATATTTTCATTAAGAATGACTGTGATCTAACTTGCTATTACATTATGCGACTCCATTTATATATTTAATATAATATTAATTCATTAAATGCTATTAGTTAGTGTACTTTTTAAGCACTATCGAGCCAAAAGCAGTCCCATCATAGTTGACGCTATTGGCAACCACACCTGTTAAATCTTTTTTCACTGGGTTCGTGACAAAGTTCACATTTCCATTCACAGGATTTGTAAGGTTTCTTATTGGTGGAATCATCCCTTTATGAAGAGAATATGCAGCAACAGCAACATTAACTGAACTTGATGCAGAGTTCAAATGTCCAATTGACCCTTTAATAGCACTGACATCAACTTTTTTCCCAAATAATTGTTCAATAGCATTAGCTTCACCTTCATCCCAATTTCCATATCCAGGAGCATCAGCAAAAACAGCATCAACATGATTATCCCGAATAGCCCTTTTCATAGTCCTCAACATACCAGTTCCAGCTTTAGCAGTCTCATCACCACCTTCAGAAAGCATAGAATATCCAACAACTTCAGCATAAATATGCGCTCCACGTTTAAGTGCATGTGATAATTCTTCAAGTATAACACATCCAGCACCGATACCATAAACCCAACCATTACGAGCTTTATCAAAAGGCCTTGAAGCTTCTTCTGGGTTTTTATCAACTTGAAGATTAAAGCCATAGTTACCTTTAATCAATGAGTCATAAACTAAAGCATCAAAATCATGTTCAGCACTTCCTGCAATCATAACATCAGCTTCACCAAAGCCAACAGTTCTAAATGCATCACCAATAGCATTAGTCCCAGTGCAGTTACCTGAAACTATAGAATTAGAAAAACCACATATATGATGAGGGATGGTCACTGAGCCTACAATCATACTTGGGATAAGTTTTGTAAGGATAATTCTATCTAATCTTCCATAACCATGTTTAACAACTTCTCTATGAGCAATACTGATATCTGGAGAACTAGTTCTTGCACTTCCATACATTATCCCTGTACGTGTATATTCCTCTTCATTTGATGGCTTCCATTTAGCATCTTCTAAAGCAGTCCAAGCGGTACATACACCTAAAGCATGATACATAGATTTTACAGTTCCTGCTTTTTTCTTCCAAAGCTCTAAATCCCAACCGTCTAAAGGACCTCCGCTTTGAATCTTGATTTGGCTTAGGAATTCCATGTCTGATTCAGTCAATTTACGGATGAAATTTTTCTTTTCGAGTAAACCTTGGAATGTTGCTTCGATTGTTGGTCCTGCGGGAGTCACAGCGCTTATACCTGTTATAACAACACGTTTAGGCAAGACCCCTGACATTTATATAACGGATAATTTTGGATTTAGTTTTAGATGTGTGATAGGAATATTGAGATCTTTTTATTAATGCTATGCTTAAGTTGAAAAGGTTTGATGTATTTTTTTTAGTTAAAAATTTAGAATGGATATTGAAGAGTTTTATAGAAAAATAATAGGTTTTTATAGTTTAGGAATATTGATTCAATTGGGTTTAGGGTGTATGTGGATGATAATAAGACAATTATAGATTTGTTAAGAGTTTAAATAGAATATTATATTTTTTTAAGATATCAACTTTAAGTCCTAATTATGCTTAGCTAATTATTCTTAATCATTTTGAGGTAGACCGTCTGGGTATTTAA
>MPUH01000641.1:0-42107 GCA_001970955.1 Stentor coeruleus
CTTTTCTCTTATACATTTTTCAAACTTTTTGCTGTTTAGTACATATAAACATGTTAAAAGTGCTTAATAACTATAATAATTTATAGTTTAAAATAAAACTTATATTTATAAAACTATTATCAATCACTAATCTAAGACAAAAAATTTTGAAATATTTTATAAGAACTGTATATTCTTATACTATTAATCTTTTTATCTAAATCCAATCAAAATACTATGCTCATAACAACTAAATTGAAAATATATCTAATGAAATCATGTCACATCATCCTTTATACTAGCTAATCTCATATAAAATTATCAAAAATCCTTTTTAATACATACAAACTAGTATCAACTACAATGTTAGTTGAATCATTTTAAACAGTTATTTTATATAATTTATTATTACAGCTTTTAAAATCTGCATATAAAATATCTTAATAACACTCCAGTTTCTAAGTAGCAAAAGCAATACTTTGTCAACCTGATATATTATTTCCCATTACATATGCGTTTTTAATATAAATGCTCAAAAATCCAGAGAGTAAAAACTATGGAACTTTTCCTTTGGTCTTAGAGCATAAAACAAATGGTTTGACCTTTATTGACACTTTTTACACCTTAATGAAGTCTATGATTGGAACAGGGGTCTTATATTTCCCTAAATCATTTTATCAAGGTGGGGCGATTTTCAGTGCCATTGCATGTTTTTTTGTATCTTTCACAACATTACTTTGCATGAAATGGTTGTCAAGAGCCCATAATACTCACGGGGGGACATATGCGGATTTAGCAGGAAAAGCAATAGGTAAATACGGAGAATACTCAGTTGATTTTATGATTTTTGCAACTCAATTAGGCCCTGGGTTAATAGGGGTAGGTTTTTTGATTACAAATACAAGTAAAAGTTTAAGTGCTTTAGGTCTTGATACAAGTGATTATGTGCTTTTAGCTATATTTATGGCTTTATTAGTCCCTCTCAGTATGATTAAACTTATAAAAGACCAGGCTTGGGCGTATATAATAAGCGACTTTATTATTATTGCAAACCTATCGATAATTTCTATTTATGGAATTTATAACGGAGGTAGTGTTGATAATATTGACATCATCAAACCTAAAACTATGTTTTTTACATTAGGGATAATAGTCTATGGCCTTGAAGGGATATCTTTAATTCTTCCAATTAAAGCTGAAATGAATCAAGCCTGGGAATTTGATAAACTTCTTAGTTATATGATGACTTGTGTTACTGTGATACTTGTTTTCTTTGGTTCAATTAATGTTTTTGCATATGGTAGTGATCTTGAAGATATTGTTACTTTGAATTTACCTGATTCTTATTGGGTTGTTGGTATAATTTTAGCTTATGTTGTAGCTATTGTCCTTAGTATTCCTCTTGTATTACATCCAGCTTTTCAGATTATTGAGAAATATGCTAAATTGCAAGGGATGCAAATTGATATTATGAGGGTGTTGGTTGTAATGTTTACAGTGATTTTTGGCTTTTTTGCAAGAAATTCATTAGGGCTTTGTGTTTCAGTAATTGGAGGCCTTTTTTGTGCACCTTTAGCTTTTATTTACCCATCTTTGATTCATATTAAACTTAATACAGTCAATACGATGGATATTACTGTTGCTTGGACAATGTTTTTTGTAGGGCTTGTGTTTGGGGCTGCTGCAGTTTTAAGCGTTATTATATCTTAAGTCAAATAATATATGATTATTAGAATGTATTAGTAAAATTTAAAGGGCAGTTTTTTTTTATGAAAGAATTGTATGATGGATTAACAATTTATACACTCTATCAATGCTTTGTTTAGGGCAAAAATGTTCAGTTTTTTTTTTTATAAAAATTGTGTATGGTATAATAAATTTATACACTCTATCAATGCTTTGTTTAGGGCAAAAATGTTTTTACCTTAATATTGCAGATTATAGGAAAACTCTTGCTATTTAATATAGAATAAGAAGGCTGGGAGATAGGAAAATCTTAAATTATAATTGTTTCATTGATAGCATGATACTTTGTTTAATAAATATAAATAAAATTCAAAAATAACACATAAACTTCACAATTTAAACGCTATAAAAACACAAATAAATCAAAAACAAATTAAAAAGTATTTTGCGTTCTCTAGAATTTATTCAAAATATCATATCAAATTTATTTTCAAGCATCAAAAATGATATTTATATCCTCAGCTACATAATTAAATCATCTTAAATCTTATATTTAAATTGCAATAATTATGAATATATTGTATAAACCTTTTGATTTTCGGTTTTATACCTTAAAATCAACCCTGATAGCCTTACTTTTAGTTCCTCTTATTGCAGATTTTTCTCTATTTTTATCATTTTAACCTATTTTTTTTTTGAAAGGCTATTACCCTAACACTATTATTGTTAATATAAGTTTCTAAGACTTCATTGCAATAAAATTTTTTTCCTTTAGAAACTCTTCGATATTTTTTTTAATTTCAGCTTTATCTTTTCGATTTTTTTTCTTAGCCTTGGAGATTGAAGTATTTATTAAATATTTGTCGGATCTTTTATTTTAGGAAGTTCAAGAAAGTTGGAATGTGATAATTTTGTCAGCGAGTCTTTTCTGAGCAAGATCTTTAAAATAATATAAATTAATACTGATAATGATTCTTATTAGTATATTAAAAACAAAAGCATAGTCTAATTAATCATCAATATGATTGGTTTCATTTTGATGCTTAAACTCTAAAAAAATAACTACTTCGTATTTAAAACTAACTATTATGAAGGATGAATTCTTCTACTTGAACTTTCAGAACTTTTTCTTAAAACCTGAGTAATCCCTGGGCCTTCATTAACATTTCTTTCTTTTTCCCCCCAATCTCTAAAGTACTTTTCAGGTGCTAGTAATAAGACAAATCTCCAAAATATAGGAACTATCCCAAACCCTAAAGATATCAACCACTGAATACCAGTTAGGCCTAATTTATGACAACTAAGTGCCCAATATCCTATTTCTACCATAATCACTTGCATTGACGCTGTGAAAAACCAAATATAAATAAACATCATATTTTTCCTTAGCCCAGTAAAAATATTAATTTCATCCTTGATTTTCCTCGCATTAAACTCATTAAAAAGTTGCATCAACACAAAAATATTAAATACATAAGTCAAATGTCTACTTGGTCCAATATTTGCATCATCATAATATATTTTATAATCATCATCTCCATTTATATGATAATTTCTCCCAGATCGTACATATTTCCCTTCATTCACAAGTATTGAAACATCAGAATAATCTCCATCTTCTATTAAAAATGACTCTCCTGCATACATAAGTATAAAAACAATTATTAATTCCATAAATGCTTGTCCAAGAATATGTTTCCACATTCTCTTTGTGACAATAGAAACTTTCTTAGGAACAGGAGGTCTTTCTAACATATCTGGTGTTGGTGGTTGTGTAGCTAAAGCTAATGAAGCAAAAGTATCCATAATTAAATTAACCCAAAGCATTTGTACAGCTGTTAATGGAGANTTAACCCAAAGCATTTGTACAGCTGTTAATGGAGATTGTTTAATAGTCACAGCTCCAACAATAGCACAACCTACAGCAACAATATTAACAGTTAATTGGAATTGTATAAACCTTTGAATATTATCATAAATATTCCTACCCCAAAGTACAGCGTTGATTATTGATGAGAAATTGTCATCAAGTAAAATTATCCCTGCAGCTTCTCTTGCTAGTTCAGTCCCAGCTATACCCATAGCAAAGCCAATATCAGCTTTTTTTAAAGCTGGAGCATCATTTGTCCCATCACCTGTTACAGCAACTACATGGCCAAGTTGCATAAGCCCAGTGACTAAAGTGTATTTATCTTCAGGCTGAGACCTAGCAAGTACATCAAGATTGTCTATGAATTTTGTGAATTCATCAAAATTCTTGACTATGTCCACACGAACTTTTTCACCTTTTTGAGCTTTTGATGAATCTCTAACACATGGACATACTTCGGTTAAGCAATTGCTACATACGGTTCCCCCAACTTTTTCACGGAATTCCTTGCCTTCCATGACGATTGAGTTTTCTTCAGATATTATCCCACATTCTTTTGCTATGGCTCTAGCTGTTATTTTGTTATCCCCTGTAACCATTCGAACTTTAATACCGGCGATTTTACATTTTTCTACAGCATGTGGGACTTCTGGACGCACTGGATCTTTGATACCGACTATTCCAAGGCAGACTAGGTTACTTTCTTCAATTATAGGAATACCATTTGACATTGCATTAAAATTCTCATTCGGGAGGATGTCTCGGTATGCTAGGCAGATTGTCCGTAAACCATTTTCAGCCATTTCAAGGATAACATCTTCACCTTGTTTTTGGATTTGGTCATTGATTTTTATTATCGAACCATTAAGATCGAGAATATGACTACATTTTGAGAAGACTACTTCTGATGCTCCCATTACATGTGCTCTTGATTTCGTCCCTTCATCATCAAGTGAAATAACAATACTCGACCTCTTCCTCGAACTACTAAACGGGAAAATTTTTGTTGGTCTTTTTCTAATTTTATCTCTCAATTGCTGATAATCATCATGCCCAAATTTAATCAGCATTTTAATCAAAGCAATCTCAGTCTTAGACCCAATTTCTTTACCCTCTTGTATTCTAGCATTAGTATTCACACATAAATTTTCTTTAAGTTTAGCAAAATATTCAGGATTACCAGCAAAATGTTTCTGAAAATCAGGGACAACTTTACCAATTGTCATCCAATAAAACTCAACAGTCATTATATTAGTAGTAAGTGTCCCAGTTTTATCAGAACATATCATATTAGCCCCTCCCATAGTTTCACAAGCATGAAACCTTTTGACTAAATTATTCTCAAGTTGCATTTTTTTAACAGAATACGCTAAAGATATGGTAACAGCTAAAGGTAAACCTTCAGGTATAGCAACAACAAGTACTGTAATACCAGTAATAAGAAATTGTAGCATTTGTTTATATTGATCATTACCCCATTCTTCAGTCCCTGTGCCTAATTCAATAAAAAACCTAAGGAAAAAAACAAAAACAGCAATCCCAGCACAGATAAGCCCAAGTTTTGTAATAAAATCAGCAACTTTATCAAGTTTTAACTGAAAAGGAGTTTCAGGTTGATCTTGTTCAGTTAAATCAACAAGTCTTCCTTCACATGAGTTTTCCCCAATACCAAGTACAAGAAGTTTACCTCTACCTTCAGCAAGTGTAGTTCCTGATATACAAATACAACTTGGTACTGCATGATGAGAAATCCCATCTTCTGTAACTTGTTGTCTTTCTAAATATTCATTTCTTAAAAAAAAGGCATCTTTATATGAAACTTTTAAAACTTTATCATTTTCTCCAGTCATTGCGGCTTCATCAACTTCAACGTTACTAGCATCTATTAGTATCCCATCTATAGGAATTATATTCCCATCACTTATTTCAATTATATCCCCAACTAAGATTTTGGATGGATGCATTGTAAAATAACCACCTGATCTTAAAATTGTCACTTTTTGGGTACTTTTTTACCTTTCTTGAAGTTCTTTGAATTTTTTAGCTTTTTGGTAGTCGTTTAGGGACATGACTGTTACCACGAGAAACACTGCGAAAACTATTGCGAAACCTTCGATCCAGGCGTAGGATCGATGCTCAGGCTCTAGACCAAGCCCTAAGGCTAAGGAAATTGCTCCCATGATTAGAAGAATGATAAGGATTTTATCTGAGATTGCATCTTTTACATAGTCCCAATAAGTTTTTTCTTTGCCTTTTCTCCTTTTGTTTTTACCGTAAAAGGTTTTTCTTCTAGGGAAATCTGCACCAGTAAGTCCTGTTGAAAAGTCCACACATAGTAAGTCTTCAAAAACATGAATACCACCCATTTTTTCAATGCGGTCAATATCTTGAGTAAAAGTTCTGCTACGATAAGTATCAATGATTTCTATCAAGTCACTTGTATTTATTTTGAACCTTTGGCTTGCTTGACGTGATAACTCTTTTTCTGTTATTTCCATTTATTACATCCAACCCTACAGTTATTAACTTTAGCTTAAATAATTTAAGATTTGCGAAATTCGTATAAGTCTTATAATATTATATAAGAGAGTTGCAGATTAGAAATAAGAGAAAGTGATTAAAATTAATAGTTTGGCTTTTTAGAATAGTTTTGAAAATTATTATAAAAGATCATGTGGTTTTTTAATGAAGGTTGTTTTATAAGCTCAAAAATTGATTTTGATATACATATAAATAGGGTTATGGATAAATTATTTTGTAGTATAAATTGAAAGCAATCAATGTATTGACAACTTTTAAATATCTACCTTTATCATCATATCCAACTTTAAGCATTTCTACAACACCCTAAACCTTCCCTATCTCTAATAATCTAAAATCTTCAGCCTCTCTACCTACAAAAATCCTTCATAGAATTTCATATTTTCATTAACATCAAAAATATCTTCCTTCTAAAAGCAATCTTACACCTAAACCCACTCTAAAATACTATCTCAATTAATCATATTTTTATAAGTATCTCAAAAATCTCGATCCTTCAGGTAACAATACCTGTAATTTATCAATAATTTGTTTCTGAGCTTTATAGTTCAAAGCTTTTATTGCATAAGCTCCAGTAGCAAAAGGATGACGAGCTCTTCTTTCTGATATCGCTTTAGTCTTTTGTACCAACTGTAATGAATCTCCAGTATTCTTAAGCTCTTTAGGATAAAAACTATTTCTTATAATAGGTAAATTTTCTATAGTAAGATTCGGAATTCGACTATTTGATATTTCTCCAATCAAACTTCTCCGTATTTGAGCCATAATAGCAAGATCTTTAGACATTATGATATTACCAAATTTTAATGTTGGAACATCTTGACAAATTTTTCTTATAGGTGTTGGTTCTCCTACATCAACTCTTGCAGAGAAGGTTTGATCGATAATTCTTTCATTTCTTGATGTTAGGTCTATAGATCCAGGACGAAAATTAGAGTCAACAGATTTGTATATTTTATCATTTGAGGGTTCTGAGAGCTTTTTAACTAAGGTGTTGTGAGAATCAGGGGTCATAAATCGCGGGTAGTCTGGGCTTCTGACCCGTTTTTTGAATTTTATGTTGGGGAGGATTATTTTTTTGGATGTGTAAACGGATTTTATCATTTTTTTAGTATAAAAGTTTGATTTTTTTTGGATGATAATATAGGAAAAAGAGTTTTTAAGAGTTGGGTGAAGATTTTTATGAAGAAAAAAATAGGGTGTTAAGTCTATCATTGAATTTAGTGTTTTAGGATTAAAAGATTTTTCTATAGTGTTAGTTTTAAGACTATTAGTATAAAAAAAAATATATGGTAGACATTATAAGATAAAAAAAAATATCAACATCAGCTAATAAAATCCTATAAAACTATGCCTAACTATCCTTAAATCCATAACACCAAAACAATCACTTCAAAAAACCTAAATTTCCTATATAAACCTACATCAATACACATAATTTCATTATCTTAATTACACAAATACTCATAGTGTAAAATTATTATCCACACTATCCAAGCTTTTTCCAGGCGAATGATAACATTCAAATCTTGAATACATAGACTTATACCCTAATTCTCTTACTGTTTTCAAATAATTTTCTGAAGTCCTTTCAGTCAAAGGTGTAGAGTATTTTACATCAGAAGGTGTCTGAGTAAAATCTCTATTATATAAATTTTTTTGAATAGAACTTGTTGATGAAAAATCTTGATTAGGTGTTGAGCGAAAATCAGCAGTAGACATACTTAAAGAACAAGCTGATCTTTTACCATATGCTTTTATAGGTACATTACTATTCCTAGATTTTGTTTTTCTTAAATAGGAATTGTTTATACAAAATTTCGGCACCAAAGATTTCTTTGGTTCTAAGTTTTTTGCTTTTTTATATTGTTCAAGTTTCTTTTTTCTCCAATACAAGTTTCTATGATTAATTGATAAATCTTTGTTTATTATTGGCATATGCTCATCTTGCTTATAAGGTCGATGAATAGCTTCTTTTTTAAGATTGATGAGAATACTTGATTTTCGTGGGGAAATTGAATTGAATTTAGGGACTTCTAAGTGAGTTTTTGGTTTTAGGGTGCTTTTGTTATGTGATTCTAAGAGTTTTTTTTGGCTTGAGGAACTGAGTTTGAGGGTTATACTGAAGCTGTTGATTTTTTGGATTAATTGGTCTTTGGGAAGAGTTTTTTTTGAGATGGAAGTGACTAGTTTTTTATTTAACATATTTATTATTACTTTAAGGATTTTGGACACAGAAGTCGGATATTAATACATTGGTTGGAATGAAGTTGTTGCTCCTTTTGTGAATCTTGGGGTTTTTTGGATCTAAGGTAAGAAGTACATAAGGTCCTTTTGGGAATAAGGTTTAGAGATCGGTTCTGATAATACTTGAGGATTTTAGAGCTGTGCTTTTAATGGGATTATCATGATTTTTTTTATAGAAAATATTAGTTTGGTTATGATTGAAAAAGTGGAAATGATGATTAGGTGCTATTTAGTATATGATTTATACATTGAAACTTTTAAAATAAGAATTGATGTCATAGTATATCTTTCATCCAGGTACCTTCTGATTTGAATTAAATGGAAAAAAGAGGAAGGGTGTTTAAAGTTTCTTTATAAGAATCAAAGCTAATGTCTTTTATGTTTGAAATAAAGTTTGGGTTGTGTTTTTTAATATTTTACAATTTGCCCATAAGTTTTTCTATTATAGAAAGTGGTAGTACTTTGTTTCCTGTTTATCTGAGTGATTTTCTAAAAATATTTCCTTTTTATAATAACTATCTAAAGTTTTCACGATTTTATTTAAATCCTTATGAACTAAGTCTAGATTGTTTATGATTAAATCATTGTTTATTTGTATTTCTTTATCTTGTTTTATTTTTGTGGAACTGAAAAATTCATCGACTATGAATTAGATATTTTTTTTGCATATATCAATGCATTTTTTTATAAATATTTTACATAGTCACTACAACTATAGGTTAAATTGATGTTTTAAAGTTTAGATTTAGTTAATTTTTTAAGGGAGAAAAAATATTTTGAGAGATTTTCGATTAGGCTTATGAGATTATATGCTTAGGGTTTATAGGATTTGTTTTTGTCAGGATTCAAATATATTATTTTTTCCATTTAAAACTATAAATTTCTTCCTCTCCAACATCAACCTCTCCAAAAAACTCACATAAAAATCCAAAACCATCCTTAAAAAAAAATCCTAAATTATTCCAACATATCTCATAACCCTATCAAAATATCTCTACACATTCTTCCCATCATTGATTTTCAAATCTTCATCAACAACATTGCAATCAATCAAATTATCATTTTCATCACAATCTTTTAAATTGCCCAATTTATTTCTAACCATCTCCATTTCATTATATTTTTCAATTCTTTCTCTAGACTTTTTATTCCCATTATCCTTTAAAAACATTTCTCTTTCATATATAAGAAATCCTATACCTAAAATTCCAATAATCCCACTTAAAGCACAATAAGCAACTCTTACAGTATAATAACTAGCTCCATAAAATATAAAAACAAGACCTATAATATAACCAAAAGCTAAAGACCATATCTGATAAGTTCCAAAGATTATAAAATGATCATATTGTTTATATAACCTTTTAAACAAAACATAATTGATGAAAATTAAAGCTACTCCAATAATCGTATATTGGAAAATAATACTAAATTTATCTTCACCTATATATCCTATTGATAAAAGCATAATAATTTTTATGATTCCTATTTTAAAAACCCCAATATTAGCTGTAATACAAACTTCTGAGGAAAAAGTATTATTAAAAACCTTTAAGAATTTTAAGGCAAATAGGAATATTGTCATGAAGAAATTGTAAATAATAAAATTTGAATCGATTGATATTGTTTGAATTGTTTGTTGCATTCCACCAAAGAAGATTGCAATACTACAGCTTATGGCTATAAGGGTAAATCCGATTTTTTCATTGTTTTTATGAGACAAGTCACAGCTTGGTAAATTAAAGTAATTATAAAAAGCTATACGGCATGATCCTAGTAAAACATATGTGAGTATAGGTATATATAATAATGAATATAGGTCTAAGGATAATCCAAATAGGAACATAAAGAACAAATATAAGTGTTTTTTTATAGGAAAAAGACAAAAAGGGTCATCGCTTAGTATTGTCTCTTGAAACTGACTTAGTTCTTGTAAGAAGCTTCCTGAAATAAACAGTCCACAGTATACAAGATGACTTGCTGCCATTTATAATATACATAATACTTTTTATTTTCATCTATTTATTTCATGAAGTCTAGAATTCTGCTTTACTTTTCTGCAAGTAAGTGGCTCCTGAATTTTTAGGATTTGTATAATTTATTATGTTATTAATCCTCTTATTAATACTTATTTTTCTAAGATTATGCATTATGTTGTAATGTCTTATTAAGCGAAATTTCCCTTTTAGATTTCGCATAATTTAGTTGTGATAATAAATTTATTTTCCTCTTAAATTCAGTTTTAATTTTTGCTAAAATTTCACTTTCTGAAGCTTCTTTTATGGCTTTACATTTTTTTTTTCAGTTTTGTGTTGCTGAGGGCATGCTCTAGATATGTTTTATATTTCTAGCTCCCTTTTATCTTTTATATCATACTTATATTTTCTGCAAATTTATCCTTAGTTCTAAAATTTTGTCACTGAGTCTTTGTTAAAATATTATCCTTTATAATAATACCTTTTAATTCATACCTGCCCTCAGATTTTCCTTTATTTCATTATTCTCTCACAATTTTTCCTATCAGCACCATTCCTTATTGTATATTTATCTCACTTATACCATTCTTATTACCACCTTAGCCTCAAAGTTTCCTACAACACAAAAAAATAATAATAAATAAATAAACACATACCCAAAAATCCTCCTTTCAAAAAAGCCTCCACACAACAACCCTTAATTATAAAATATCAACAAAAATCTTCCCTTATCCCTCCATCTCTACAATCAAAATTCCCATCTAAAACCTCAAATAAAATTTCCCCGAAACTAAACTTCCTTACCCTATACAAAAAAACTCATCCACAATCCATCTATCACAAAATTTTCCTTCAAAATTTCATGATCAATACCACAAATACAATAATTTGAATTTTTCGCTTAATAAATGGCAACAGTTGATAACATACTCGGCGATATCGACAAAAGATTAAAAGACCCGAATTCTTTAACACCATCAATGAGTTTCTGTGGTGAAGAGATGAAAAATTACGCTGATCTTTTCAAAGGTGCTCGTGATTATAGTACAAAAACCTGGGAACCAGCAAGTTCAAACCCAACAAGTATCCCTTTACGTCCTAAAGGAGAGTAACATACAAGTAGGTGTTCCAAGTTATAAAATAAAAGTAGTAGACTCAACAAAAGAAAGAAAAAAACTTGAAGAAAGACTTAAAAGCTATAAACAAACTCAAAAAAAATCAGCACGGCCTTTAGGACAATCAAACCATTTATACAAACAAGCGGCAATGCTCAATAGAAAACGTGAAAATCTAAGAATCCAACAGCAAAAAGCAGAAAAAAACCAATTGTGTTCCCCGAAAATCCTTCAGAAATCACGTGAAATGCTCAAAACCCGAAGCGGAAAAATCGAAGACCGGCTTTTGGCGACTTGGAAAAGCCAAAAAGAAGCTTCGGAACAGTATTTGAGAGAAAGTTCAAGTCAATCTAGAATCCCTACTATAAGTCCATATGCTACACAGATGCAGTCTGATAAACCAGTAGTGGATCGTTTGATGCTTTATAGCAAAATTTACCATGAAAAAAAAAAAAGAGCACAGGAAGCACCACCAGAATGCAGTTTTGCCCCTAAAATCAATTCTTA
This sequence comes from Stentor coeruleus, assembly GCA_001970955.1. Lineage (NCBI taxonomy): Eukaryota > Ciliophora > Heterotrichea > Heterotrichida > Stentoridae > Stentor > Stentor coeruleus. The sequence continues at coordinate 11,922 of MPUH01000641.1, forward strand.
TTCAAATTCAATTTCTAGAACTGATTTATATAGTCCTAAAATTACCCCTGTTGCTGAATGTCAGTATTCGTTTAAACCTGAACTTAATCAGAATTCTTTAAAAATTGCTGAGAAACTTGGACCTTTTGGGTGTAGGGCCTCGTCAAGAAGCTCTTCATGTAGTAAGAGTGTTGCTAATGAAAGCTATTCGTTTCACCCACAGATTAATAAAAACTACTCGATTAGTAGTATTAGAAGTGGATCGCCACGATGGAAACAATTGTATGATATGAATCTCGACCGTAGAGAAAGATTAGAAATGCTTAGAAAAGCTTTTGCAGACAACGAAAGAGACTTTGAATGCACTTTCCACCCAAAAACTTGTAGACCCCCAAATGGACTATCAATATCAGGTACAGTACAAAGACTTAACAATTGGGAAACAAGAAGACAAGCAAGTATAAATGCTAAAAAAGATTCTATGACTGATAAAGATCTAGATGAGTGTACATTTAAACCTTTTTTATATGGAAATATTGCTGGGCAGACAACTTTGACTGATTTTTATGCTGAACTTGATAAAAAAAAGAAAAAAAGCTATGCGGAAATACACAGAGGCAAAACTACACCAGATAAAATTGAATGGAAGTGTGATAAAGTTGCCCCACTTTTTATTAGTGATATCAATAGTAATGAATATGATGAAGCTATTAAAGAGCTTCATGATATGCTTCATATAGGGTTAAAGTAACTAGCTTTTTTATCACTATTAATAAAGAGATTTATGAGTTTAATTGAAGAAAATTATGGGAAGATGAAGAAGTTGTGAATATATTTTTTTAATTTAAAAACTGTAAAGCCATCACTCCTCTAAAATAACTATTTTCTCACATCTTATTTTCTTAATAAACTAATTTAGTCAATATTTTGTGAAAAGTCACTAAGTTCCTCAATATGCCCAGTCTTTACTTTAGCAATAACATTTTTCCACCCTTTAAACACCCTTCTCATATACACTAACTCCACAAGAACATTCCTAGTTTTTTTCCTTTTCAACAAAAACTCGCTCTCATCTCCATCATAACTCCTCTTAAAAAGCCTCCACTCAAAAACATTCCTCAAATTCTTCAACTGCGAAATCGTTTTTGTCTCCTCTTTTCTCAATATAATCCCCGATATCCTATCATCTTCATCTATAACATTCCCATACCTCCTCTTAAGTACTGCATAAAGCATTTCATGATAAAAAATACTCCCATCTTCTTCAATAACAAAAGCCATTTTCGATAACAAACTAATACCTTTATCAAAATTCATCGAACTATCAAACCCAAGCCTATTTCCTAAACTATACATAAAATCCAACACCTTTTTATAATTGATTTTTATCCCATAAAAATCTTTTGAATAAATTTCCCATATTTTTTTAAACTTCCTTTCATCTTTAGTAAACATATGCAAAGCACTATCTGGATTAGATTCAAAATCTTCATAATTTTGCACAATGACCATGATAAAAAGATTTACTATAACCAAAATTGTTATTGCCATATAAGCTGTAAAATAAAGACCAGCTGTAATTTTACCTGTATATTCCATTGTATCTATAAGGAAATAAGGCCAATCACATATTGTTGCACAACGGACTAGGACTAGAACAGCTGAAAAAAAATTATTGAAATTGTTGTATTTATCTATACCTCTACCCTCATAAATACCATTAAAAAGAAAGACTCCTATTATGCTGAATATAAATATGTTGAGGATTAAAAAGCTCAAAACACTTAATATTGATGGCAAAGAATGCTCAACTATTGCTAATAAATTGTGGAGAGCTTTTAGAGGTTTGAATATTCTTAGTAATCTTGATACTCTAAATATACGAAAGATTCTAAATATTTGAGGTCCTGTACGAAGAAAACGATTTTCTAATGAGGCATTTGATGAGATTATAATATCGATATAAGCACAGATTACAACACAAAAGTCGAATATGTTCCAACGACTGTGAAAATATTTTTTGATACCGAATGAGAACATTTTTAAAAGGATTTCAATTGTAAAAGTTATGACGAAGATTATATTGATAATTTCGAGAGCTAAGGTATATGAGTCAGGTGAGTTATTATAAGTCATTGCCATTGATATCATGTTGAGGAGGATACAAATGATTATAAAAATTTCAAAATATGCAGATGTCACTAGGTTATATGTAAATTTACGAAGTTTACCTTCTGGCTCTTTGATTATGTCATGCTGAGGGGTAGATTTTATGACAAGTTTTTGCATTTCTACCCAGAACTGCTGATTTTGTGATAGAAATAATGATGCTACTGAGAATTCTTCTTTTCTTGATTGATGGAATTTCATAAACACAACTCCCATAAAAAGATGGAGGAAGAAAAAAGACCCAATAAATATAAAAAAAATAAAATAGTAACTTGCTGCGATGTTATAATCCCTAACTCTTGCTAGACCTTGTTCTCTAGCATCAATACAAGAATACATGATCTCTTGCCAAAGTTCTAATAAACTCACTACAAACAAAGTTAAAAAAGCTTCAAAAACATTATCAAAACTAAACTCAGCATCTTTCCATTTATATCCATGTTCATAACATTCAGTTTCACTTTCTAATAAAGGATTTTCACATTCATATAATTTCCCAGAAAATAATGATACACCTAATATCGCAAACATAAACCATACAATAAACAATACAATAACAACATTGATCATAGCACCAATTGAAGACATTAAAGCTGAAACCAAACTTTTCATAGACTTGTTTTTAGATATAAATCTTAAAGGTCTAGCAGCTCTTATAACCCTAAAAACTTTTATAATACTTATATTGAGAAATGAAGTAAAAGTGTCTAAAAGAGAGAAAATCAATATAATAAAATCTAAAACATTCCATGAATCCCTTAAATACGCATTTTTTCCATCAACAAAACCTAAAGATATAGATTTCATAAGGAATTCAATAATATAAATAACAGTAAAACAAGTTTCTAATGCATATGCCGCTTTAACTTGAGGATGGTTTGTAGAAAATGATATCAAATATGTTTCCCATACAATAACAATGCAATTAGAATATATAATAACAAACATAAAAGCTTCGAAATAATTCGATTTAAACGCTTTGTACAAAAAAACTCTTAGTTTGTTGCTTTTTGATAGTAAACAATAACTATTCCTACACCCAACATCTTCAAAAGATTGTTTTTCTCCAGTTTCATCATAATTATCTCCATCATTATTAATAACTTCAAGTATTTTCATCTTCTCTATTTCCCTTTTTCTTAGGGTTTTACCACTGTTGTTTCCATTAAAAAGTGTTGAACTCCTGTGTATATACAAAGATTGCTCAGTTTTACTCATAGTTTCAATATTATTATCATTAGTTTCTATAGTGAAACTATCAAGTAAAATTGCAATAAACAGATTCAACAATATAAAATTCCCTAATATAATCCACAAAATCACATAAAAAGCACTCCAAGGCCCAGCTGAACTATGCATAACTTCATATAAAATCTCTGAATAACCAGAAAGTGTCAAGATTTGAAAAACACTTAAATAAGCCCATCCAAAATTCTCAAAATTACTCCTTGGAAGCTCTTCTCCATGTATTTGCCCACCAAAAATCTGATTACCTAAAAGAGCATAAACTGTATTTATAAGTACCAAAAGTAAAGCTAAATATATGAATTTTGGTAATGAATATGTTATAATAAAAATCAAACTTTTCATAAAAGCAAAATACCTAAAAATCTTTGCAATCCTTGTAACTCTAAAGATCCTAAATACCCTAATAACTCTAAAAGCAGTTATAGCTGTAGAGCCAAAGTTTAATATAACTTCTAACCAACTTAAGGCTATGACAAAAAAATCAACATAATTCATTGTATCTCTAGAGAATTTTTTAGTCCCTGAAGATAGGAATTTTACAACAATTTCTAAAGTGAAAATCGATGTAAAAGCAAGATTTAAGTTAAAAAGAGCATTTGACATATCTTGTGAAATCCCATAATGGTCTAAAGATAAGACAATAGCATTGAGAAATACACATGTAATCATCCCGAAAAAATAAATTTTACTAGTTTCTAATTTCCTTGCGAGGAATTGAAGTTGCTGATATTTCCCGATAATATGCGGTCCCCATAGTCTATATTTCATTCTAGCTAGGCTTTCATAATAACTTTTGTTTCTAGAATCATCATTGATTATATCAAAACCTGACCAATGTCCTTCAACATTGCCTTGGAGTTCATCTTCAAACTCAATACATTTAACCCTTTCTAAAACCCTGCCCATTATATTACTAAAAGCTTCTTCAGCACCATATTTCAATGATAAATATGAGAAAATCTGTATTGGGATTATAAACTCTGAGTATTTTGTCATGAGCATTTCAAAGTCTGACTTCCATTTTTTTTCAAGACTATCTTCCATATCGCAAAGTACTCCTTTATATGTAAAAGAATAATTATCATGTTCTTTTTCAAGAATTTTATCGAATCCAGCAAGTAATGGAATGACTTCTTCAGTAGAAGATGAAGTTGTATTATAAATTTCACCTAAAAGGATTTTTATTTCCCCTATACTCACCCCTTGTTTGATTTTTTTTATGATACTTTTACGGATTTTTATTATGTATTTGAGCTTAGAAAAAAAATACGATGGGGATAAATCGTCTGCACTATCTAAACGACGGAGACCTTGCTCAGGGTTGGATTCTTGGACTAGTGTTCCAGCAAGGCCAATATGAACTTTGTATTTTTTCTTTAGGGAAATTTTTTTCATAGAATGCGTTTCATTAGCTTGTTTACTTATTACAGTTCCTCCAGAAGCTTCATCAATATTTCCTAGAGGTTTTTCTAAAATTTTTTCCTTTTTACCTTTGCTGAAAGATAGGATGATTGAGTTTTTCCTATTCCCTCGCTCGACAATGATTTCTCGTTTTGACAATTTTCTGACAGCTTTTTTATCAGGTTTTTTTTCATGTTCGTTTTTTGAAGAGGTTTTTATTACAGAATATCTAATATTAGATGACCTACCTCTGCTTCTTTTATTTTCAAAAACAGGTATGTCATTAACTTTTATGTCATGGAGCTCCATAAGTTTGTTTTTGGTTTCGATATTGTTTTCAGTTTCTATAGAAAATATGTTATTCGGGGTTTCTGCTTCATCGTTTTCAGCATTAGGACTGTTGGAACCTATAGAATAATCAAGGGTTTCTTCTAATTTTTCAGCCTCGGTACGTTTTTTGTGCGCTTTTTCCTTGATTTTTTCCATAGATCTCGTAAAAGAGGACTTTATTACAGCCAAACTCAGGTTTATTATAAGAAAAGCTCCTATATAACTTACAGGTAAATAAAAAAGAATTACAGCATAGTCTACTGTTCGTTGGGCTATGTTCATTATTGGAACCCATGTTTGTAGAGTTACCAATTCAAATACTTGGACAATTGAGTAGAAAATATTGTCAAAACTTGTCTGACCTAAGTTTGGATTTTTCAATGACTCAACACAAACTAGATGGTCTGGACATTCATCACTTCCACACCTTTGAATATCTTCACCGTAAATACCTGTTTCTACATCCATACATCTAAATACAAATCTTCCACACATTGTCTCAAGGCCGGTTATTGAAAAGACAATGATGAAGAAAAACAATACACCTAAAGTTCCAACAAGGGGACTCGAAGCTTTAATTAAAGCCATAAAAATAACTTTCATCCCTTTGATCGATGATATATTCCTCAAAGGTCTTAAAATCCTCAAAACTCTTAAAACATTAAGCTTAAAAGCAATACTTTGTACCCATCCTGTAATAACAATAGTAATATCTAAAATATTCCATTTATCACGTAAATATGTCCCTGGTTCTAAAACAAGGCCTAATGAAAATATTTTTAATACACACTCAATAGTATATATTATAAGAAAAGCCATATCAATCCAGCCTGGTATTGTATAAATACTATCAAGAGCAAGTGTAAAAGTATTTATTATAATGACTATCATTATAAATACCTCAAACATAATGTTTTTAGTTATAAGCTCTGAAAGTTCTGAGATTGCATTTTTTATATACAGAAATCCACTTATTGTTTTCTTTATATCTTCACTATAACTTGCTTGGATTTTATCATCAATAAGTTCATATCTTGTTGATTCTCTAACTTTTATATAATCTTTCAAGAGTTCTCTCAGATCATCTATTGATGAACTTGGGGTTTTATAAATTCTTGCATGTTTATCTTTGAAGACTGCTAGGTTTAAATCATTAAGAGGATCTTCTATGCAGTAACTGTTTTCTCCAAATTTTGTATGAAGTTGAGTATTCATACGAATTAGGCGAAAATAACTTGGAGCATCTACTCGGGAAATTTTTGAGAAATAGGGCAATTCTCTTCGTATTGCTTCTATGTTAGGAGAAGGGATACTTGATGATTGGTCATTCTTTGGAGTTTTAGCTACAAAACTTACTTCAGGAGTTAACATAGCATGTGAAGGATTTCTCGAGTGAAATAATGAATCCATACTTATATTTATATTTATAGTCTTGATTATATTTTTTTTGAACCTTAATTTTATATTACTCAAAGCTAAGACTTAAAATAATTAATTATATGATTTGCCTATGTTTGTAAGACTAAAATTTATATACCAATATAATGTCTCATATTCATCAAAATATATCATGATAAAATTAAGTTGTTTAAAATCAACCAGGTATTATAATTTATATACAGTTTAGTACAGAAAAGAAGTTTTCTGTTTATTTAGATGCTATTCGGATATTTAATTCATTAAAATTTAAATCAGTAAAATTTTATAGTTTTATTGTTGAAGAGCTAATAGTTTTTATATATTTTTGTAGTATTTAATTAATCAGTGAATATAATATTTACTTTGACTTTGTTAGTTTTATAGTTTTGGTTTATAAAATATTATAAGATGAAAAATTATAGCATTTATAGGGAAGGTTTGTGTATTGTATGAACATTTAATGTGTATAAAGCTTTTTAGGTTTTTAGCATTTTAGCATTTTTAGCATTTTTAGCATTTTGGTTGCTTTTAATCACTTTAGTAATTTCCTTTAAATAATCCATTTTCGAAAGAATGACTTTGAAAAATGCATATTTTTGCTATGGGCATTATTTTATATATATTCTTATTGTAGTCTTAAATCATTATATTTCTAGTTTGGATATTTTACATTATTGAACTTTTAGATAAAAACTTGAGGTATTTAATAGAAATAATAAGGCAATTTTTATCAAAAAAAAAAGTAATTTTTTATAGTATATAGTAGTTGCTTAAATATCAGAATAGTTATTTAATATATTTTTCAAAGCTTAGGATAAATATAAAATTAAAAAGTAATTTTTTATAACAACACCTATTAAAAAAAACATTACACACAACACCCAGTCTATAAAACCTTCAATTCCCCTATCAGCCCAAAACTTATAACCTAAAATAAAATAGCAAAACTTCTTAACTCCATCAACATCCACAAAAAAAAACTACTTCTAATCAATACATAATTTTAATAAAAAATCATTATTTTAACCATAAAATGCATATCAAAATATCACATATAATCTATCATATCATATAATTTATTAAAAAGTTTAAAAATATCCTCATCTAATTACTATCATATAAACTAAACAATCTATAGATTCAAATTTTTATTCTCTCTCGTAACACTAAGTTTTTCCTTAAGCACCTTCTGTTTCCTCCTTTTCTCAAAATACATCCTATCAAGTTCATCATATTTCAACATATTCGTATATCTCACAGGATTCGTACTAACCAAAACTTCTTTTTCTTTATTAAACAAATCCACACTCGAAGGTATATGCGTCATAAAAACCCCTTTAAGTTTCCTTCTTTCTGGTTTTTTATCTTTTTTCTTGAAACTCAAGTTCAATTTATTTTTATTTTTCAGTATTTTTTCAAGATCACTAGCTGTTTTGATATCATGTTTTATAGTAGGAATCATACTTTGTTTTAGTTTTTCTAATGTAAGAGTCTTTTCGTTATTTATAGTTGATGGAAGTGTTGATGGGGTTTTATAAGATGGGGCATGAACTGTTTGATCATAAATACTTGAGAATTGTAAGAATTTTACAGGTCGAGGTAAAGTTGCGATATCATCATTTAGATGAATGCGACTTTTATGTTTAATNTTGCGATATCATCATTTAGATGAATGCGACTTTTATGTTTAATTTCAGCTACAGGTCTAGGGCATTGGAAGTATCCATCAAATTTTTTGGGTTGTATTCTGTAAGTATATTCAGGACTTGTGATCCTTACAGTTAAGTTTTTCCTATATCCTGAACTATATGGGNTTTCAGCTACAGGTCTAGGGCATTGGAAGTATCCATCAAATTTTTTGGGTTGTATTCTGTAAGTGTATTCAGGACTTGTGATCCTTACAGTTAAGTTTTTCCTATATCCTGAACTATATGGTGTGAATATAGTTGGGGTTTTACCATACTTATCACATTCTGAAACACAACCTGTATGAGTATCTAAAGCAAAGTACCTGCTTCGGCTGATATCTTCCCATAGTTCCATTATAAAACTCCACTTTTTACCTTAAAAACATCTTTGGCTAAAAAATATTTTCGAAGCTAATAATTTATCTAACTAATGTCCTTCGTCTTCACGGTCAGGACTTTGTTCGAAATCCATATTCCCCCCTCCTGGCTGATAATTTTCTATAAGCAAAGATCCGGCCATTTCTTCATTTTTATCACAACTCAAATAAGCTTCTAAAGCATCATTCTTTGAAAATCCAAGTTCCATAAGCCTTTTAACCTCTTCTTGTTCCTGTGGTGTTAAACTTATCACTGCACTTCCAGCTGAAGGTGGTGGTCTTGGTAATCTACCAATAAGTTCTGGGTTTATCTGTTGACTTGGTAATGGATTCTGCATCATTTGCATAAGAGCTTCTCTATTATTCATAAGCATATTATACACCTCAGGGTTACTTTGTTGCAATTGCATGAGTATCGGGCCTAAAGCTGCAGGGTTTTGTTGGACAACTTGTAAAAGCTGCATCATATTTGGGTCTTGCATCAATTGTCTAAACTGATTATCTGAAGGATTAGCTGAAACTGGAGCATGTTGTTCAGGAATCCCAGTTGTTAAGTATTCTATAGCTCTCTCTGGGTTATTATAAGCAGCTTTCATTGCAGATTCTACATCTTTTCTATCAAAACCCATATCAACAATCATACTTATAGTCGAGTTTAAAGTATTTCCTGTAAGTAAAGCACTTGGTCCTTCAACACTTTCTGGTACTGATACTGGAGGATTTGATTGAGGAGGTGGGATTATAAGATTTGCTTGAGGGAGAGGTTGTGAAATAACTGGAGGTGAAACTTGTGGAACCTGTGAAACAAGAGGAATTTGAGGAGCTTGTGGAACTATAGATGGAACTGATTGAGGTACTGAAGGTACTGATGAAGCTGGTTTAGCTTGAGGCTTAGCTTTAGAAACCATTAACACCAAAGTTGAACCTTCGATTATTCCTGACTCAGAAGCAGTTTTAGCATCTTCGAGAATTTTCCCAGCGAGAATGAGTTTTTGAAGCTCGACTGAGTGACTTTGAAGGGCTTGAAGTTTTTCTTTTATCGATAAGATAGTCTCAGACTCATCAACTTGTAATTCGGTCTTGTCACCTCTCAAGTTCTTGATGTAGATTAGCATTTATTATGATTAGGCATATTGAGGAAAATTAGGTTGAAAGTTTTAGTGGAAGATGGTTTGAAGGTATGAGATTAAAGATGTTAGAAGAGATTATGGTTAGATAGGAGGATAGGTATTGGAGTGATTTTAGGAAATTTTGATAATGAAATGATGGGAAATATAGAATATTAGGTTTTGTTAAGATTAGGAGGGAGGATTTGTCGAATTTTGATAGAGATGAGAGGTGGTAATTTTGTAGTTTAAGTAATGGTTTTTTGTGGCTTTTAGAAGAATTTGTATTCATGTAAACTAAACCGCACTTTAACACTATTTTTTGTAAGACGTATAGAATAAACCGCGAAGTGATATACCAAACAAGCTTTGTTAGATATCCTAAGAACTTTTCCTATAACATAAACTACTAAAACCTCTTAACTATTTCATATCTTCTAATATAAAAAATCATCCACAACCCAAATAAATCGTATTTCCATCTTTTACTAAACAAAAAACCTCATCAAAAAAAAACAGCAAAAACCATAAAAAATCCCAAAAAAATCCTCAAAACTCGACCATATCCTATCCGAAAAACCCCTTCAACTTCATCAACATCATTTTCAAAAACCCCAAAAATAAAATCTTCAATAAATCAAAATCTCATCCAAAAAAGCATATCAAAACCCCCAACTCCAATCTAAAAACCCTATCATCTATCAAATAACCTATCTTTATAATCCTAAAATACTTCAAAAATAAAAATGATTGAAGAGATTCATAAAGCATGCCGTATAGGTGATACTCAAATGCTTTCACAACTAATATCTAAACATCCAGAATACCTAAATCAAAACGATAGCAAATTAGGATGGTGTCCACTTTATCGAAGTGTAGTATGTAATCAATTATCATCAGTAGAATACTTATTAAAACAAGGTGCTGATGCTAATACTCAAAACCGTTTAGGTGAAAGTCCTTTACATCAAGCATCATACAATAACTATAAAGATATAGCTTTTATCTTACTGGAACATGGGGCTTGTCCTAACATTTCTCAGAATGATGGTGATACACCTTTACATCATGCATGCTTAAGAGGGCATTATGAGATGGCGGAATTACTATTAAAATATCATGCTGACCCTTGTAAACCAAATAAGGTTCTTTGTAAGACCCCGGTAGATTATGCAATTGAAAATAATCATACGCAAATCATCCAGCTTTTACACCAGAAAAAGAATAAAAGTTGTGCGACGTTTGAAGGAGATTCTAGCAGTTTGACTAAAGAAACTACATTTGAACCTGAATGCGAAAAAACTTCAAGGTCACGTTTGGGTATGCCAAACCAGCTTTTAATGTGGCTTATTAAGTTCAAGCTTGAAGAAACATATGAGAATCTCTTACAAAGCGGTTATGACGATCTACCAACTTTAATTTCACAATTACACGCCAATCCTCCATTAAGCTTAGAATCCCTTAAAACCATGGGTATTTCAAAACCCGGTCATAGATTACGACTTCTTGCTAGACTAGAAGATGAATCTATAAGAAAGCCAAGAATATCTAATTCAAAAAGTTTAAACAAAATCACTTGGTGCGTGAATATTCCCCCATCTCCAGGACTTGAATTTTCTGCTAGTATGGAGGATTTTCTAGACAGTCTTGGTTTGAAAAACCTTTTAAATAAATTTATCGAAGCAGGTCTTGATGATTATGAACAGGTTGTATTTTTAATGGGAAGCAATTATCCTATTACAGATGATATTTTATATAAAGAAATTGGTATTGAGAAAATTGGGTATAGACATAGATTATTATCAAGGCTTAATGAAGAAGCTGTGATTAAGAAGAAGTTTTTAAAGATTGAAAGAGATGACATTCGAAGTGCTTGCGAGTGCATTCTTATGTAATAAAGTAATTTTTATTTAATAAAAAATATATGAATTATAGGAGAATATTAATATTGTTTTAATAAGTGATTATAAGTAGAAGTTGTTGATAATAAGAATTGTGAGTTTTTTTAAGGTTTTGTCTGGTGAGATTATTTTTTGAAGGTTTATAAAATTGTGTAGAAAAATTTTATGCTTTTTTGGGATGATTTTTTAGGTTTAGGATTTTTAAAGGATGTGCATTTATGATTAAAGATATTTTTTAAGGATATGTTGCGTATTTTTATATTAAATAATAGTTTTTATGGTTAGTAGTGTGAATGGGGAATTGTATGATAGATAAGTAGGATGAATTTAAGAGGATTCAGTTTTATTTATTAGATTTATATTTTTATAAGTAATATGATTACTAAGCTAGTCTTGTTTATGGATATAGAGAAAATGTTTCGAGTAAAAAGTAGATATTTATATCTTGTACTTATTATATAAACTAATATTTCACTAGTAATTCGCTAGTATTTTTTATATTTATTATTAAATTTTTAGTATCTTATTTAAGATTAATATATAATCATGTCTCAGCTAACAAAACTGGATAGTTCTTTAATACTATCATCTCTAAGAGGCCAAATTTCAGAAATAAACAGTAGACTCTCAGTCTTAAGTGTAAGAAACGAAAAAGAAAAAAACCTAAACCTAATAAACAGAAGTACTATAAACAGACAACTACTCCAAAGTCTTCCAAGAAGGTCTCAAGAAAAAACATTTGACAACAACCATAAATATTCTCGTTTAATAAGAAGTGTTGACCCAACATCACAAAAAGAAAAAGATTTTCTTATCAAATACTTTAACCTAAACAACCACAAACCTAAACAACTAATCAAATCGAAATTCACATTCTCTAGACCTAAAATGAAGAAACTAAGACCGACAATTCCCCCAAAAGCTACAAGACTTGACCCAATCGGCAACCCAATAAAACTTACTCAAAGTGATTTAGACAAAGGTTTGTATTCTTTAGTAAATTTAGGTCTTGTCCCGAAAAACTCAGAAATATTCGAAACTTTAAACAGAAAAAATGACCCTCCACTCAAACATAGCCAAGCTTTATTCCATGACTTTTCTATACAATTTGAACCTATAAAGCCTGAGAAAAAAGGTAAAATTAGGAGAAAGGAACCGTTAATGTTTACACAACCTGATCATGTTGTTATTAAAACCCCATTATTAGATATGAGCTTTGAAAAATCTAAACCTGATAGTCCTACTTATCATACTACAGATGCTATGGAAACTACACTTGAAAATACACAAGTTGATACTATTGACGTAGAAAAGAAAAAAAGGGCAAAAGCGGCTTTGTTTATTCAGAGCTGTTGGAGGATGTATAAAGGTGCAGCAAGAATGAGGAGGCATAGGATTGAAAAAGCTAAAGTTGATATAATTCAAATCTACTACAAAGCCTACAAAAAACGCGTTTATACTAAAAACTTCGCGACAAGTCTTAGAGAAGCTCGATCGAACAAATTCCAACAACGTCAAGAGCATCTAAAATCCAACTGGAAATCCCTAACTTCCTCTAACTGGTACGAACTTCATATGAGCAGCGACCTTTCAAAATACCCTGACCCAAACAACTCACAAATTTTCAGAGTATTCCTTTTGACAAACCCAAAAATATCTATAATCTTCATATCTCTAACAGATATCGAAGTAGAAATAATAAATTACTATGAACTTCTATTAAAACTATCAGGAATAAACCAAGATAATCGACTTACATATATAATCCCATCAACTTTATGTTCAACAACAATGACAAATGCATCCAAAGCCTTGTATTTATCTTCAAGAGATCTTGTTGACTTGAAAAAACTTTATATAAACAAACCAATGCTTTTAGTTCCTCATAAAACCACTGAATACGATGAATTTAACAGTGGTTTTTTAAATGCCCCAATATTAGGTTGTCTAGCAAGTGTTTTTCATAGTTTTTTACCAACTTATCGTATAGAATTTCTTATGAATAATAACATCTTAACTGTCCCTGGATGTTGTGGGAATTATACTTACACCCAGTATTTAAAACATTATAAACTCTTAACAAAACAATACCCAAAAAGAGATTTTGAAATATACATCAACAACCAAAAAAATCAAAACCCTATACCATGGGATGATAAAACTCTAGTTTTAATAAGAATTATTGGAAGTTATGAAAAAATATGCGCGAGTTTTTTTATAGAACCTGATGGAAACTGCAAATATTTCTGTTCAACAAAACTTATTGGTAATCCTGAATTCGCTGCTTTATATCCACAAGATTATATTGATGAAAAAGAAATCAAAGATTACTGTGGAAAATTATCTGAAGCATTATATAAAAATAAAGTTTTAGGATATGCTTATATTAAAATCACTAAAGAAGGGGTTGAAGATTTTGAACTTGGGATAAGCCGATATTACCCTGTGCATATTTTTATAGACAAATTACTTAAAGGTGTTGATTATAATGGGAAATATTATGTACCTTATCAGAAATACCCTGAATTAGAACAAGAAGTTTATGTTGATGATATGAGTAATTTTATTAAACTGGAAGGTTTTGAGAAAAAAGAGTTTTCGGGTAATTTTTTACATGATTTAAGTGATGAGAGGAAGTATATGTGGATTTGGGATGTTCATAGTAAGGATTTTGTTGGGTTGAAAATGGATTCAATTTTTCATATGTGCCGATTAGAGTCGGTTTTGTATTCTTTAAGCAAAAATGAAGGGACGATTTATTTACCTTATTCAAGTTTAAATGAAGGGTGTTTAAGTTTGATTGGGATTGGGGAGACGGTGAATAATATACTTGATTTCATTGCCAAAGGGTTTTTTATACTTAAACAGATATGTCATAGTGATGATGGCAATGTAAATTTTATTGCTAATGAATTGAAGATTAATGAAAGAGTAGAAGAATATAAGGAATATTCGGAAAATAAAGGATATTTAATTGAACTTATTTAATAGTTTGGTATTGGTAGGATTTGTTGGATAAATTTTTAGGGTTTAAAAGATCAAATTTTAACATGACAAACATTTTTATAATGATTTTAATGATTATTTTATTATATGTTTTTAAGGTTTTTTAGTAAATTTTATAATTTTTATTGCATTGGATGCTAATTTTTACTTTGAATAATTGAGGATTAGTTTAGTTGTGTTTGATTTATAATGATGCTTATTATTATATAGTTGTATTAATTATATATTGTATTAGCTTATTATAGATATCTTGAAGTAATGAGTCTTTATTAAATTCTAAGAGAGTTTTATATATATTTTTAACTAAAAAATATTTAGGTGATAGTTTTTAAATTATGTTGAAATTAAATCAAGAATTTAGGATTTAAAAAATTTAAACCATTTACGCTTTTTTTTTGGCTTTTTTTTCTCTGTCTCAATATTTTTTACTATTTCTTCTGATAATTTTTTAAATGCTGCATAACAACTTTCCTTATCTTTGCTGGATACTTCAGCGAATAGCAAATTTTTCATTTTTGCATATTCTTCTCCTTTAGAAGTTGGGACTTTTTTTATTTCAGGATCATTTGAAAAGTTTCCAAAATTGTTTCCTAATAAAATAAATTTACAATCATTATCACAAAATTTTATAGTATCTGATAACAAAGTTGGAATTGAATTAAAAGTTTGTTCATCAGTAACACTATAAATTAAGGCTATTCCTTTAGCACCTTTAACATAAATAGAATTCAAAGGTTTATATTTTTCAATTCCCGAAGTATCCCAAATTTGAAGTTTTACTATTAATCCAGAATCTAAGGATATCATTATTGTTTTGAAAGAATCTGATAGTTTCTCATGGTCTTGTTTAAAGAGATTAAATAATTCGGTTTTCCCTGTCATTGTATTACCAATAAGAACAAGTTTATATATGTAATCGTAAATTTCAGGATTTTCACGATATTCTTGCATTTTACTCATTTTTATCAAAGGTTTTTCATCAATTTCACTAATTTCATTATTCTTTTGATTTACCTCTTTCAAAGAATCATAAACTGCATCAGTATTATATTTTTCTTCATGGTATTGAATTATATCACTAAATATCGATTGATCCTTGAGTTTATTTACAAATTCCTGATATTTACAATCCGCTTGTTCATAAAAACCTTTAAAATTGTTTTTTATTAGAATTTCTAGATTATAAACTTCAATAGGAGTGTTTTTTTGATCTTCAAAAAGGTTAACAGGTAGTGATTTATTTTCCTTAATACATTTAAGTAAATCCGAATACATTTTTTTCTGTATTTTGAAAGTACTCAAAATATTAGAAGTTATTTCATTTAGTCTTATGATAATATGACTAACTTTACCAATTAATGCTTCTGATTGCGTTGAAAGAACCCTTAAGTTCTCATTTAAAAAAACTATAAATTGGTTTCTTTTGTCTTTTGATAATTTTAGGTAAAGAGAAGAAATACTATGGCTTGATGAGCATTTTTTAAGATGCTTAGATCTATGCAAATCACAAAAAGCATATTCTTTATCTCCACAAACAATAATCTCTAATGGGTTTTCTTCGCAAGATTTTCCATCACATTTTGCCTCCATTATATAATTATAATCGCAATCTAAAATATTTACAATAGCATACTTTACAATATTCAATTTCAATACAAATATTTTTAGTCAAAATCACACAATTTTTCTAAATTTAATGATATTATGATAATAAATCTTAGAATCTAATTATTTTTTTATACCACTTGCGTTTTTTCTCGTTAGGTTTATTTTGTGCTTCAATCTTTTTTTGTTGCTCACTCTTATAGATTTCTTCTGACAGCATTTTAAATGCCATTAAACAATTATGTCGATCTTGATACGATAACTCTGCAAAAAGTAGGTTATTTATTCTTGCAAAATTTTCTCCTACAAAACTAGGCACTTTTATTAATTCAGGAATTTTTGTGCATAATTCTGATTTGATGCCTATTAAAATAAATTTGCAATGTTTTTCACAATTATTTTTAAACTCTGACAACCAAATTGAAATTGAATTATAAGTTGCTTCATTAGCTGTACTATATACAAGAACTACTCCATGGGTATTATCAAAAAAACTAGAGTTTGATTCTTTATAGATTTCTTCTCCTGCATTATCACGTATGTTGAGCTTTACTTTTAATCCTGAATCTAAGGTTGTTGTTATAGTGAAAATATTCGCTCCAATATTTGCTGATGTTTCATTATCTCGTCTGAAGAAATTTAATAAAGTATATTTTTCTGATTCGCTATCACCAGCACAAATAACATTATACACAACATCACTATTTTCATATTCTTCATATGGCTGAACATAATTTGATACCCCCATTTCTGCTTTATAATTTCCATATTCTTCATATGGCTGAACATAATTTGATACCCCCATTTCTGCACTATAATTTTTACTTTCCACATTATTCTTTTGACTAGATCCATTATAAAAACTACGAGCTTTAGTAGGCTTTTCATAGTGTTGTAAAATTTCATTAAAAATAGGCCGATCTGTAAGTTCAAACACAAATTCTTGATATTTAGTATCAGTATGATTATATTGACTTTTGAAGTTATTTCTTAAAAGAGTCTCTAGATTATCAACTTCAATAGGCTTGTTTCTCATATTTTCTTCAAAAAAGCAAATTGGTAAGATATTATATTGTTCAATATTTTTAAGAAGTTTAATAAAAAATTTTTTCTGAGAATTCATAATTATCAAAGCCTTAGAAGAAAATTTATTTATTTTTTGGAAAACATTTCTCATTCTACGAAGAAATGTTTCTAGCTGGGTTTCGATAAATGCTAGTTCATTTTTTAGAAAAGTTGCGAATTGGTTTGATTTATCATTTGAAAGTTTTATATAGAGAGAAGAGATACTATGAACTGATTGGCAATTTTTAAGATGCAAATTTTTATGGTAATTGCATACAGCTAATGAGAAACCATTACAAGATACACTTTCAGATGGTTTACTTTGACAGAGATTTATATAGCATTTAGCTTCCATAATAATTATAGAATTATGCAACAAAATATAACTTCTTAAAAATTACTTAGAATCCATCTAACTCAATCTACCTTATCTAAAATCTCAGTAATCTCAGTGAATCTTAACCTTTTCTGTGTATTTGTTTTCCAGCATCCTCTAATAATAAAGCATTCTTTTTCATGTTTCTGCTCATTTATTTTCCTTAACTCAGGTCTTTTCGCTTCTTCTACAAACATGAAATAAAGTGACTCCCTTGAATCCCCAGCCCTTCCTCCTTTAATAAAATCCAAAGGGTTTTTTTGTTCTAATAAATGATAATAAGTCATTCCATAAGACCAAACATCTCCAGAATAATCAGCCTGAAAACCCATAAGTTGTTCTGGGCTAGCATAATCTCTAGTAAACCCACCTATAGGTCTATATTCATTTTCATTTACAGCTAATGAAAAATTAGCAATTTTCGCATATGTTTCTTCACCTGGGGCAAAAAATATATTCCCTGGTTTGATATTCCCATGGATTATCTTATTTTGATGTACTACATTCATACCTATTGAAACTTCTTTCATTATTTTTACACGCATTTTATCTGAAAGGTGTTTAATTTTATTTCTAAGATTTTCTTCTTGACAGTTTTCCATAACTAAACATAAAATTTCATCTATTTTTACTACACCGTATACTTTTATAACATGTTTATTGCTTATTTTCTTTGTAATATCCAATTCTCTAAGGATTTTTTTCGTTGATTCTTCCTCATCTGCTCTATTTGGAGGTTTTTTTATTATAACTGCTTTATTTAGGTATTTGTTTTTGTATAAAGTCCCAAAATTTCCTTCACTTATTTTTTTCATTTCATTGAAAGTTTTAAGTTCAAAGTTTTTTTGTTTTAAAATCATACTTGTGTAGAGAGCTTCAGAATAATTAGATTCAAGGCTTTGGGATATAAATGATAAGAAACTTTCAGAAATTTGACATAGATAAGAATTTTTGTCTTCGGTTAGACAAAAGTTAAATCTTGGGTCTGATTCTAGAGGTGTAAAGAAATTCATAGCGAAACGAAAGGATTTTATGTTGTAATTAGTGTCGGTAATAGCGATAAAACAATTTAAGGGAATGAAGTTTAGTTCAATTCCAGCATTGAAAAGATTTACTACAAATGACATAAATTCGTTTGTGTATTCTTGGGTAAATTTGTACATCTTTAGTCTGTTTCTTAGGCTACAGTTAGCAATATATTCATATTCTAATGTTTCTTCGTTAAAACTATCTAAATCCATATACTTCCAAACATCAGGAAAACCTATAAGATATTCTATAGCATTTTTGTTGTTATAGAAAATCTGATCATCAACTATAAGATCTTCTATATCATCATTAACTGTTTCTCTATCAAAATCAGTATTTTTTTCTGATTTGCTCCAATTTTCAATAGGATTTAATCCGTAAAAATTCTTATATGCCTCCAGGTTGCCTTCTAATATTTTCAAAGATTCAATACAAGAAAGAAAATAATCAAAAACTTCTACTGAGCAATTAATCAAATAAATCATGCATTTCATAATTTCATGATAACTTTTACCTTCACGATTAATCGAAACAGCATAATACATGCTAGAGCAGTCCATTTCACATTTAAAAGCTCCTAAATCTAATGAATTATTCAAAGCATGCATAATTTCTAAAAGTTTCTGTTTAGAACATGATCTAAGAACTCCTGTCTTTGGATACAAAAAAATTCTTATTGACATGGGGTATATTGATAAAATACAGCATTTTTCACTATAATCTTTTGATAATTTGTCTGTAGAAGTAAGAAAATTCATTGAAATTGTTTGATCTTGGAGGGATGCAGTTGGGTATTTGGATTTTAGTTCATTGAAATAAAGTGCGATATCGTCAAGCATTTATATGTTTTTATTATATAATAAAATAGATGAGTATATGATTAAGTTGATTTATGATGTTAAAGGTATGTATAAATGTGCATATTATTATATTTGTAGATTTAATAAAAATATATATTGTGAGAAAATTGGTTTAGGGATCAAAATTAGTTGGATCAAAATATTTTGCGTTTAGATTAATGTTTTGTGTGTGATAGGATAAATATTAACGTAATTTAATAGGATATTTTATGCTAAATAAAGGGTTAAGTTTAAAAGATAAAATAAAATTGGGAGATAATATATTTTTATTGAATATAATCAATTTGCAAACTGAATTGAGAACTAAAAATATTTTATGCTAGATCGTGATGCTTTATACAACCGTAGTGAGAGTAAATGTGTTATTTTTATTTGATTTTGCTAACTGCTGATATTTACATCAAATTAGACAGCTTTTCTAAGTTTTATCAAAAACTATATCACTACACTTGAGTTAAATCTAAACTATAAAATATCCTTCAAAATTAATACTATATAACACAACCCTCCTCATATATTTTTCTCAATTCTTCAATCCAACTTCCTATTATATTTAACAATAACTACAATCAATAACATCAAAAAATTATCAAACATTTAACTCTCTCTATCATTTGCAATATCGGAACAGAGTTATAATAAAATATGTCCAAAATTTACAATCTTAAAGACCAATTATTTATGTCTCCCATTCGAAAATACGAGATTTATGGAAAATTTCCTTGGAAACTAGTCATACAAATACTCCTTATGATATTTACAGCATGCCAAGTTTTAATTATAATCAATGATAGCACAACATACTCATATAATCAATATGTTTTATGGAATAAAATTTTTCTTAATAAAGACGTCGAAGGAAAAGACTTATATTTAACCAACACTTTTAACATCTATGGTAGTTCACAATTAAAATCATATATAAAATCGACTGTTGATTATTATTATGATATAAACAGTCATACTATTGATAATTATGAGTATCATTATCAAGATGATGGGGATAAAAATCCAGTAAAAATGCTAGTAGAATATTACGACTATACCAAAGCATTCAAAAGAGGTTATGAAATCGAATATTTTTTATCGAATAATGACTTAGGACCTTTTTCTAATGAAAACTTACATGAATATTTGGATCAAGTTATAAAATTCGAGTTAAGATTTACTTTGATACATAATCTTAACAAACATATGAATTTATTTAACGATTGTTATGAATGGAATATTTTACAAATATATGATTATTCAGCACATGGGCATATTAAAGTTAGCTTAAAACCTACAAGATCATCATGTGGAGATACTAATTGTAATTATTATTAAGATAATATATTAAAAGAGTATATTTGGATAAACATTATTACAACAATTTTAGCGATATGGTCATTAGTATTAATAGCAAAACATATACATAAAAGGTTATTAATGGTCATGGAACTTACTGGGATGTCTAATGGGATTAGATCAGCTTGGGAAGCTTTGCCCCTTCCTGTGAAAATGAAGTTTTTTAATTTCTGGGTTTTGGTTTTTATTATAGGGAACATTTTTCAGATCTTTGGTGGAATATTGTCATTTTATGATGAAAATACAATATTATGGGTTCATGAATTCTCTGTTGGATTTGGGTGTTTTTTTGCTTGGATTGGTGGAGTGAGATTCTTAAACAAAACATCTCCTTCATATACTGTTGTAAATACAATGGAAAGAAGTGTGAAGACAATAACACTTTTTATAGTTGGGGTTATTCCAATATTTTTAGGATATGTTTTTATGGCAATGTGTATTTTTTGGAAATCAGGTATTTATTATAACACTCATATGAGTATGATCGCTAATTATGCTATTGTAAATGGAGATTCTGTTTATAACTTTTCAATGGCGGGATTGAAAGAATCTCCTTTGATAAGTCAGATTTATTATTATTCATGTGCTGTGTTTTTTATATCGTAAAAAATATACAGATATTCTCATAAGATATTTATTGTCATTATAGAAAGAGCTTTTTCTTCATTAAAACGCAATCCTCCATTTGTAGAAGATGAAACCAGTGATGATGGCTTTGATAATCCAAAAATAAACTCAAGAAAATTGGAATATAAAAAAGAAATTGAAAAGAGTAATTATTACATAGAGCGTAAATCTAAAAATGCAATGAAGTTAATATTAAATTCAGGTAGAAATGATAAAATCCAGTTGTTTGACGAAAAAACTTTATCAAAAATTGTATCTTTAGATAATATGGTTGCTATAATCATAAAGGAAATAGAAAAATTTAACAGTATTATTGAATATGCAAATAAAGATGATTATGAGTTTTGGATAATGAAAGATCATATAGAAAGTCTAATTTATTTTAGCATTGATCCGATAGTTCAGTTTTTGAATTAATTATAACTTTTGCTAAATGGGTGTTTTTTATGCCAAGAGTTAGATTGAAAAAACTTAAACTTTATTATTTAGAATATAATAAATGATTATTCCAATGATAATATTTTGCATAATTTCAATCAAAACTTCTTATTGAGTATTTTGATAACTCAAAACTTTCGATTTTTTTGGTGTTGAATATTATTTATGAATTAACAATTTAAGGCATTTTTAGAAAGAGGTACGTAAGAATATCTTGATTAAGTTAAAAAAAATTGAAGTAAGATTGAAAATTATAAATTCTAAATACCTGAAACAAAAACTTTTAGTCTTAAATAATAAAAAGAACTTAAAAACTTTAAAATCATAAAAAAACTCTTACAATACTTATAAGAAAATCATCTTCTAATCTAATTTAATTCCAACAGCCAAGAAAATAACCAGTCCCACAATAACAATTAATATCAAAACTACAATCATTGTTATTTTCCAATTTTTCCAACAGAAAACCCTTTTGACTTCTACAGCTTTTTTTTTAAACATCCTAGCATTAGTCTCAAGTTCATCAGCCTTACTAACCAAAAGCTCAATTTTTTCACCTCTTTCAATAATTTTTTCCAAGTTCTGAACCATGATATTTTTAACTTCATCCACGTTTTTACTAACAATTTTAATCTTATCATCTTCTTCTGAGTTAAATTGTATCATAAGCTGTTTGATTTCTTCAATAAAGTTTTTTTTTAGACTAAATGCAATTGCGTTTTGTATATCTAAGCCATATGTTTCAAATATCTTATCTCTGACACTAAAAATAAAGGAAAAAGCTTTTCTATTTGAATAATTGGCATCACACATACACAATACTATAATTCCTGATTTATTGCTGAGATGAAACATATATTTATCATATGAAAAGGATTTGGATGTATCAATATCTTGACGGCATTTCTCAACAATTTTAAGAGCCATAAGCTGAAAGTTACCACTGGCGAAAGAGATTTCCCCTAGAGGAGCTGCATTGTTTTGGCTGGAAATGAGTGTATAGATTAGCTTTTCCATTTAGAAATTTATCAACTAAAATGTTGTATTTTTTTTAAGTATTAGGATTATATTTTAAGTTGAAGAGAATTATAATTTAACTAGATTTTTATAGTTTTTATGTTATTTTGGATTATAATTTTTGATATGATTAAATATTAGGAGTTGGGTAAGTTTTGAAAGCTGTAGATATTTGAATCTTGTAAAAAAAAATTATGTTTTTAAGATTGTTATGAATAGATATATTAATACAATGAATTTAAACAAATATTATTTATGGAGTTTGTTTAAAATCGCAATATTCCGCAAAAAGTGCTTTTCTTGTTTAACTTTTTTCAGTTTTTCTTTTAACAGTAATTCTTCATCTTTAAGTCCTCTCATTTGCTGTAAAAACAGCCTATCTTCACCTAAACTCATAATAATTTCCTTTTCAAGATTTTTTATCAATTCAGTTTTCTCTGATATATTTTTATGTATATTTCTTGATATTTCTACCAAACTCTGTTTTAGTTCTTCTTTAAGTAAAAATTTGCATTTTAAATTCAAAGCTCCACTTGACAATTGAGGAAATAATTTTACATCATCAAAACATATGTTTTTTTTACCTGATACCAAAGATTCTCTTTCCTTTATTTTAAAATTATTTTCCTTATAAGAAAACCCATTCGGATTCTGAAATGACGTTGAACTTGTAGGTAAATTTGACCTTGAAATTGTACAACTTTTTGTTCTATTTATAGGTTTTATTGCTGATATTTCTATTGATTTACTCGTTTCTCGACTTTGCCTTAAACTTTCAATTTTATTTTTATTGCCTTCTATAATATTTATTTTATCCTTCGATATATCTTGTAATAATATTAAATATTCTTTCAATGTAAAATTTTCATCATCATATCTTTTTATGTCTAAGTCTATAACTTTTTGTAAGTCTTCAAAGTTCTTATTTTGTTGTAAAAATAAAATAAGTTCTAATATAGGAAGATTACTAGTATCTTTGGTGTTTAAGTCTAAAAGTTCTTATTTTGTTGTAAAAATAAAATAAGTTCTAATATAGGAAGATTACTAGTATCTTTGGTGTTTAAGTCTAAAAGTTCTCTTACTTGATTGTTTGCTTTAGAAATAATTTCATTGAAATGGTTGTTTGATTTACCACAGACTAAATGCTGACCTGGTAAAAGTTCCCAAATTTCTTTTATTGTCCCCAGAAGTCTGTATTTAATTTTTTTTAGTTCAACAAGGTCTTCATGGTTGTATTTGGTTTTGAAGGATGCTTTGAGTTTTAGCGAGTTAATTTCGTCTTTTAATATGGATTTTTCTTGGTATGTTGATTGAATTAACGATAGTATTTGAGCGATTTCTGGATTGCTTTCAATACTTCCACTATTTCCCATGCTTATGTTTTATATATAACTTATTATAAATTAAAGGATATGAATTATTACTATAAATTTTACATAAAAAAATATGTATTCAGCTTTGATTAACCCATTATTTATAGGGAAATAATATAGGTATATTAGAAATTAATGGATTTAATGGAATATAATAAGAAATAGTTTAATGCCGAGTAATGAAAGTTATCAGGATGATAAATAACAAGAAAACTATAAGTAACTTTCTAGGCTAATAAGAACAAATAAAAGCTAGTTATAATCCAGGCCAAAAATACCCACAACATTTACACACCAGAACTTTTCTCAGCAAAAATAATTTTCTCCAACTCCTGATTCCTTTATCTCACTCAGAATTCTATCCAACTTTCTTCTAATCCTTTTAATCCTCAACCTCCAAATCTTATTTTTCAATATAAAATTTTTACTATTAAAATGACAGATTCCAAAAACAGCCTACCAAGTTCTTCAATTTCTAGAACTGGTAAACCAAGTAAAGCAGATATCAAACGACTTACATCCCAACACGAAACTCTTTTAATGAGAGTAAATGGTCTTCATAACACTCTAAATGAAAAAGATATACTAATAAAATCTCAAAGAAATACAATCAAACTTAATGAACAGCGTATTTTAAATCTTGAATATAACAACAGTCAATTAAAACATATAATTGGAATACTAACAAGCTATATAACAGAAGAATTAAATGAAGTCCTTCCTCCTTTACCAACTATAGCTGAAGATGATGATAATAAAAGAATTGATCCTATTGAGCTTATAAAAAACAGAGAATTTACCCCATTTCGCAAACAAAGAAAACATCAAAATAAACGAAATACAAGTGCTGATGTAACTTCTGCACTTAATACTTTTGCTGCTGCACATAGAAATACAACTGGAAGTAAACAAAAAACTATGATGTTTGATGAAAACCTTAGGGTTAATATGTATGAGGATTTTAATGGTTCTGAGCTTTTAAAAAGTGTTTTAGATGCTCAACTGTGTAGAGAAGAGATGAAAAAAGTTGTTAAGTTTTTACTAGGGAAAACTAGCAAGAATGTGTTTTTATTTAAAACAAGGACGATATTATTTGAGACTATAAGTTTGTTTTTATCATTAAGGAATGTGGCGTATCAGAACAGTTTAGATGTGTTTTTACCTAGAGTTATGGAGATGATTGTTGATATACTTGAAGTACAAAAAGTGATATTGTATTTGTATGATGCAAAAGGGTCTTCATTTTATTCAAAAATAGTCACAGCAGAAGATCCTTCACAGATTGTTATAGAAAAGTTTATTGGGCATTTCCGTTATGTAGAAGAAGCTTTGGTAATCAATAAAGCTTGTGATGATCCTCGTTTTGACTTAAAATACGACCGTATCAGTGGATTTATTTCTACAAACCTCGCTTGTTACCCTTTAAAACTTGGTGAAGAGTTCTTAGGTTTTCTTGAATGTAGCAACAAAGCTCAAGATTTCACTAAAGAAGATATGATCCTACTAAGCCAAATAACAAAACATATCGCTATTGGACTCTCAGGACAAATAGTCAAAGACAAACTTTCAGAACTTGGCACAAATGCTGGAATATCAGGACAAATCCAACAAAGTAAAGAAAGCCTACTTATCCCAATCTTAAATCAAATAATAACAAATTGTAAAATCCTTCTTAACTGTGAAAGGTCAACAATTTTTATATACGACAAAACTACAAATGAACTTGTCTCACTTATAGCAACTGATATACAAGGGACTATAAGAATCCCAATTCATCGTGGAATAGCATCTTTTGTTTTTACAAGTGGAAAATTAGTTAATTGTGAAAATGCTACATCAAACAGTTTTTTCAATAATGATGTTGATAAAAAAACAGGATTTATTACAAGAGAAGTACTTGCTATAAAAATATCTAATATAGGGGTTATTGAATGTTTAAATAAAAATACTATGACAGCTTTTACAAAAAGTGATGAAAATCGTTTGAATGCTATAAGTGAAATTTTAGCTTCAATTTTTGAAGCTGGGGATAATTTTGAAGGATTATTGAAAAATGCTGATATTAATGAAATATGTTTACAAGCTGTTAAAGAAGCTATTGTACAGGTAAATTCTGAAGGGTTATTGATTAAAGCGAATAAATTTGCTGCAGAAATGCTAAAACTCACTCCTGAAAAAATGGCTGGGGCTAGTGTTAATCAGATTTTTGAAAACTCGGAAGAGTTGTTATTGAAGTTTATGCAGACAGTTAGAGAAGGGGGGTCAACGACGTATAAAGAACAGAAAATTGTTGTTAATAGGAAGATTATTAAAGTTACAGCGACTTTTTTGCTTATCAGGAATAATGAAGCTGGGAATTTTTATCTTATATTTTTAACACCAATTAATTTAATTTAGATAAGAAAAATGGAATTTGAATAAAAATTAAATTTTTTATGTGAGATTATAGTGAAGAGGCTATTTTGAATGATTAAAATTTTTAGTATGGAGAATTGATAGTGAGTAGGAAAATATAAAACTTTATATAGATACTGGAGTACATTTTGTAATATTAAGATCTTCATGTACTAAATTTTTATTGAAATTCTAAGTATGTATCTTAAATATGATTGACTAATTATGTAAATGATAAATTTTGCTTCTAAATTAAGTGTCTATTATTATATAAAAAATAACAAAAACATCATTATATTCAGTATTGATATAAAAAGGAATCTAAATTTTAAATAATCTTGAATTATGGTAAATAATAATAAGGTTTGTAGTGATTATAATACTCCTCAAGCAAAGATAATAAATTTAGGCAAGCTGATATTTATAAATACTCTTTTATTTAAGGGAGATTAGACTTTCTAATATTATATAACATAAATTAAATTAAATATACTATAATTATTAATATTTCTGATTGTAAATTTGAGTAGTAGCCAAACTAGACGAAAATTTAATTTCTTTCGAAAAAAAGTAAACCAGATCATAGCTTTGCTAGTATTTTTTAATTCTTATAAAAACTCAGTTTTAATTTTACTATCTTGATCTTAAATGTTTTGTCAAAATTTTCCATCCTTCTTTAATTATTATCCTACATCACCATCTTCTAAAATTTCCATATAATAAATAATTAAAACTAATCAACCTTTATTTTTTGAACTAATACAAATGAGTATTTTTTTTCTTATTAATATAAAAGCTTATCCTTTAATATAGTTTTCACAACTCTTATAAAAAATGTTGATCTTCTTTTACAACTTTGTCTTGGCAATGCTTTTCTCAATTTCTTATTCCCAGAAAATGTTTTGTCAAAATTCAGACTGCACAACTTGTAATGAAGGCTATTCATTTGAATCTAAAGCATGCTTATCTTTATGTCCAAATGGGTATAAAAAAGTGATATCATCCAAGAATGAATGCGAGGAATCATCTTCTCTTGAAATATTTAAAATCCAATTTTATGAATATTTGGAATATGATGCCACTAGCATCTTAGATTTTTCTGAGCCAGGGGGTTCAAGATTTGATGACCCTTCTAAAGCAAGCCCAATTCCTGTGATTTTAAGAGGTTTTTATTTCGCGAGTACAAGTAAGCTAAGATCAAAAAAGCCAATTCTACTTAGTCCAGACATGTCAATACATTATAGTTTTTTGATAAAAGGTGATGGAACTATTTTTGAGGCTACTGACAGTAATACTAAATTTTTTGAACTTAAAGCTAATGGAAATAATCTCATTGCCGCTTACTATATTTCAGATGAAACAAGTAACAAAACAGAAATTATATCTTATATATATGACTCAAATATTTGGCAAACGGGTATTATAACAATTAAAACTTATTTTAACTCTATTGAATTAAGTTTTTTTGAGCAAAAATTAACTTTTGAAAAATTTGATTTCCGTGCCCAAGTCGAAACAGCGAGGTTCTATTTTGGTTCTTCTTCTGGTATATCCTTTAGTGGATTTATATATGAAGTTAACCTTTATAATTTCTACTTTACTGATTCATATATAATAAGCCCTTATCCAACATGTGGCTTTGACCAATATTTTAGTTCATTATTATGTAATGATTGCCCTGATAATGCTGGTAAGTGGCCTTGGTGCACAAGAATTTCAGGCACTTCTTGCTATTCAACAAACTGTTTAGATTGTTCTGGACCATTAATGAAACATTGTACTAGCTGTTTTAATGTAGATTCATTAATTCCTCCAAACTGTAATTATGGATCAGATTGTAATGATGGCGAATCTGAGTTTAACTGTAATAGTTGCATTCGCAATCATCAATCATCGGATGGACTGTGTATTG
This sequence comes from Stentor coeruleus, assembly GCA_001970955.1. Taxonomy (NCBI): domain Eukaryota; phylum Ciliophora; class Heterotrichea; order Heterotrichida; family Stentoridae; genus Stentor; species Stentor coeruleus. The sequence goes on from MPUH01000641.1 coordinate 40,589, forward strand.
ATTCACCTTATGATTGCAATATTGATAATCTAAATAGCCCAATTATTAACTTGAAGTTCGATAAAATACAAAAAATATATTCTAATGTTTTTCAAAATGGGAATGATGCTGAAACTTATGCACCTTTTAATAATCCAGAAAATGACGATCCTATGCCTGTAAAAAGTAGGGGAATGTACTTTAATTCTACTTCTTTTTTAAAAAGTAATATTTTGATAAGCTTCAACTCTAAATTCTCTATAGCAGCTTGGTATTTCACAATCAAACACGGGATTTATTTTTCCGCATCATCATTTAACATTTTCACATATTACGCATCTTTTTATTTATCAAATTCAGATGATAATTTATTTTTTCATTCCTCTAAGACTACTTCAATTACAAAATCATGGGTTTTTATTGCTTATTCTTTTGATATAATTGATTATACAACCATTGTTAAGTTTCACAATATATCAGGAAATTACATAATTGGAACTTATAATGGTTTTATACTTTATCATATTCCTGATACAATCTACATCAATGGGAATATAAATCCTCCATTAGGTGATAAAATGACTGGATTTTTATATTCACTTCAAGTATGGCAGACAATCATAACAGATTTCACTACATCTATTGACGTTTGTGGAAGTGGTTTGAAATCAACTTGTTTATGGAATTTAGATATTGATAAATGTTATGAAGATGGGATGGTAAGAGAATGTGATAGTTCTTGTCATTATGGTTGTTCAACACAAGGAACTTGTAATCAGTGTCAAAATTTATTATGTAGTCAATGTGACAATTACAATGATACATGCACAGAAGATAATTATAACTCATGTTTAGGGGATACTAAATTGATTTTAACAAATAAATGTTGTTTTAATATATGCACAGATTGTTATGGATCATCTTCGTCTATGTGTTTAACTTGTGATTATGATTATTTTTTTATGAATCATACTTGTGTTAAAATATGCCCATATGGATATAATGAATCTGGTGAAAATTGTGTTCAAAATTTGGGAAAAATTATTGACTTGCGATTTGATAATATTTTAGATAAAGTCCTAAGCTTGAGTAGTGATATTGAGTTTTCAACTGGAAAAAATACAGATTTTTATCCTAATGATACAGTGAATGACCCTATACCAACCTACCAAAGAGGCTATTTTTTTAAAAATACATCTTATATGGCCAGTAATAAATTTATATTAAGTTCAAATTTTACTATGATCTTTTATATAAAGCAATTAGATGAAGGGATTATTGCTAGCAAAAAAAACTTGAAAATCAGCACTAGTGATAGTATTACAATATATATGGATAAATTACAATTTGTGTTCTCTGAAATGAATTATAGTGAATGGGTTTCATTATCAATTCAAGTTTACAACAACTTTGATGGCTATATGGTTTGCAGTGTTTTGCTTCAAGGAGGCATCACACAATCCAAAACTATATTTTCTGGATATTTCAACGACTCAAGTTCGGTATTAACTTTAGGAAATCCAAGTAAATCATTCACAGG
>MPUH01000642.1:0-42106 GCA_001970955.1 Stentor coeruleus
CATCATGATACTGAGTAAAATCTATAAAATAGTTTCGAGTCAGATAATAAAGGAGTAAGGAAAACTAGTTTTGGATAAAATGTGATACTTAAACTCTGAAACAAAAACCAGTTTTTATTTATAGTCACAATAATAATATACTTAAACACATAAACCTTAAATCAAAGATATTAAAACTATCTAACTATCCTTATTCACCCCATTATCTTCAATCTCTTTATCATTTGGACCTAATAAGCCCCTTTCTCTATAAGGTGTTATAGGAGTATTCGGCTTTAATTCTTTTGTATCATGACTAATCTCCCCACCACTTCTTGGTGAATGATGTGTGTTAATAAACTTATTATCCTCAGAAGAATCATTATCAGCTTTTATAATCGATGTATAAGTTTCATGTAAATTAGAAATTATAAACAGAAAAGCTCCAGGCAAAATGAAAAAATTACTTGAAATTGCCAAAAAAATCCCTAAATCCCCACATATATCGTCTTTACAATCAGAAGAAACTTTAGCTTTACTTATACTTGCCCATACAATTGTTGATATAAACTGAAAAATAGTCCCAAAAGCAAGGTATGCCTATATGAAATTTACAATGTTTAGTTTTTCAATTCCATATTTTCGAGATATTAAACGTGAGAGTCCTGCTTGTATTGAAAAAATGATAAGAATTATGGAGAAACTTGATAATATTAGATATGTTTTTCCTGATGAAGCAAGTTTGGTGTAAATTTCACAGTTAGATGAATCAGTGTTTATTTCACATTCGGTACCTGATAAACATTCCCAGGATAGCCAAAGTACTTCATCGCAGTTTTTACATCGTACTAGACCGCCGTGTGTATTTTTTAATTTTACCCAGTTGTTTGTAGACATGGATGCTATTATAAGACACAAACCTAAGAGTAGTAAAGTTAAGGATAAGATCATCCATATTTTCGGACTAAATCCCCACAGTTTTTTCGAAAACTCTAATATTTGAATATCTTCAAAATACCCTTGTTTACAATAAAAATATAATATAATAAAGTTAACAAAGGAAGTCCAAACAGCTAAAAAAATCCCAATCTTAGGACCGACATTCGCTTCAACATTTCCATTATTAGATGAGACTCCAGAATAACCCCACCATAATATAATAGCTAAAATTTGTAAAACCAAATTTATAAATAGTGTTATTGGAATAATAAATGGATTTCCTATATCTTTTTTAGCTGTAATAATAATAATTTTTTCTAGTAAAAAAATTGTAGTGAATATGCAAGCGGTTTGAATATATGTGTAAATAACCCCTGCGTAATAATCTTTAGTATAATCATCACATAAAGAATCATTGTTATTGTTGAAGCAGGCTGTACGGGCTAGACATTCTAATGACCAGTTTTTTGATAGTTTCGTACAGTTAAGACAAGTTGTAAGACTGAAGTCCTCATCTTTTACAGTAGACCAGTAAGGGTAAAACAATGTTAAAAGCTCTATGATTAGTACAGAAACTAATAACCCAATAGCTAAGAAGTTCGCCAGCGTTTTCATTTAAGTGTATATCAGCCACACTTATTAATCATAAAAAGATCAAACTGAATTCATTACATAAGCTTTACTATTTTTAATACCTTTTTCAATACCAAAATCATAGGCTCGCATATAAAATTCTTAAAAATCTAAGTTTTATGCACAAAAATGCTAAATGCGAATTCATTATATTAATTTTTAATCCTTACTATTATTCTCAACTCTATAACTTATTACAATAATCTTTTAATAAATCCTATATAAAAGTTACTAAAGATTGTAGGTTAAATATATCTAATAAAAAAAAATACATTTAGTNTAAAAGTTACTAAAGATTGTAGGTTAAATATATCTAATAAAAAAAAATACATTTAGTAAAAGTTTGTCAAAGAAATCCAATAAATATGAACAAAAAAAGGATTATAATTCGCAAAAAATATGAGTATATATTATTACAATTTTTTACAAGTCTTACAAGGACACTAATAATTTTTCTTCAAAGACTAAAAATAGCTATCTTTAGACTAACCTTAAAGCAAAAAAATAATTATTAATGGGTGTAACATGGTGTTCATATTGTTACAGTGAGAAAGAAGGTGAGCTATTTTTTGAGATATCAGTAAAATCAAGAGGAAGCAAAGATATAATTAATAAAGGTCTTAGTCCAATCAGTAACCCCGAGCCAGAAGCAGAGAGTCCATTGAAAATGGCTGCAGAGGACAAAATTGAGATGGTCTCCGTCCTTGGAGAAAAGCTCAAATTTAACCCTAACTATGAAAGGTTTGTATATGGAGAAAGAAGAGAAGACCAAGCATATACAGGCCAGTTAAATAAAGACAACGAAATGGAAGGCTATGGCATCCTCGGGACAAATACAACTTTATACAAAGGTGAATTCAAACACTCTCTTTATAATGGTCGTGGTATACTTAAAACTTTTGATAATACAAAACAAGAATATGAAGGGAATTTCAAAAAAGGTCAATATCATAACTATGGAATTTTAAGTTATGGGAATTATAAATATCAAGGCAATTGGGATAGAGATACAAAAGATGGTGAAGGTGAAGAGTATTTTGAAGATGGAACCTACTATAAAGGTACATATAAAAAAGATAAAAGAAGTGGATATGGTATATTAAAACAACCAAAACAAGGACTAGAATATGAAGGGGAGTTTAAAAATAATGAATTTGATGGTAAAGGGACCTTAAAAACTTTAGAAGGTATATACCAAGGGGATTTCCTTTGTGGAAAAAAACATGGAAACGGGGTATTAAAAAACCAAAAAAACCAAATAATAAAAGGAACTTGGATTAATGACTATCTTCATGGTCTAGCATCAGTAACATCAAAAAAAAATAAAAACAAGCAAGTAGAATATGTCAAAGGGCTTAAAAAATCTAATAAATACTAAAATTCATGCTAATTTAATAATCATCTAAAAAGTTGTACAGTTGGTACAGACACCTTTGCGATTTTGAGTATTTGTTGTATTACTTGGTTTAACTTCATCTTTAATTTGCACAACTGGTCTGAACATCTGGACAAATGCATGACGTACTTGTTGATAGCAAGGATTGCATATAACTTGCTTTAAAAGTTTTACAGGTACTTGTGACCTAATAAAATCAGTGACTTCATTAAGTTCTGCAACAAGTGAAGTTCTTTCTTTGACCATTATTTCAACTTCAGCTTTTGCTGTGATAAGATTTTCATTAACTTCCCTGAGCTTTTTTTTAGTCATTTCAGTTTGCATTTCGATATCAAGGGTTTCTTTTTGGATATTAGGTAAAGCTTTAGCATCAGAGCTAGCTTTTGCTTTTGTACTTTCGATTTTTGCCTTAAGGTCTTCGATTTTTTTTTGATAATAAGTCTCTTTATCTTGAAGTTCTTTTTGAAGGTTGCGAATTTTACCACTAGACTTGTTGAGAGTTTGTGTATTTGAATTACGTTTATCAGCTAAAGAACTGATTTCATTACTAAGCTGCTCATGAAGATTGTTTATGCTTGACATTGACTTTAAAGTTTCTTCTCTGAAGCATTCATCACAAATACGATTAGGATTCTGAATCCCTACTGTCATTGAATGCATTGAGCATGAAGCCTTATTACAAATAATACAAGATAGCATTTTACCTTTTTCACTGCAAATATGACAGATTTGTTTACCTGATTTTACGTTATTGAAAGGTTCTGAATTTTTCCTTTGTACCTTAGTTTTTACTCCAGTTTCATCCATTTTTAATTATTCTACAGTGTTGATAACTATTGTTTTGTATTATAAAATTTGTGTTTAGTATTAAACATAGTATCCATTTATATGCTCATTTTATGGATTGCTTATAGATTTCTAAAATAGATTAAAATCTTATAATAATTTTTTTTATTATAAAGGGTGAATTTATTAAAGTATGTAAATAATTAAATGGGATGCACCTATTCCTGCTATGAAAAAAAAGAAGTCGCAGATATGACCATATCGTTAGCAACTGAAAGAATTTCTGTTATAAGACAAGAAGCGAATCAGTATCTTGAAAATATTTTTGATTGCGACCCTAAAGAAGAACATTCATTATGCTTAAGACCTCCTTCAGTTAATCTATTCCAAAACTCAAGCCTCCAGAAATCTTCTCACTCAAATCCATTCATCCATTCCAATAAACGTAAGCTCACAGAAGAAGAATTTAAACAAATAAATCTCAAGTATTTCCTTTCCCTAGACGATATGAGTACACTAAATCTAACCGAAATACCCGAAGGTGTACATTATGGATCCGATGATATATACGAATTAGAAAACCACAGTATATACAAAGGAGAATACGATATAAATGGTCTTCAACATGGAAGAGGTATAGAAATAAAGGCAAATGGGAGTATCTACTTAGGATATTTTATCCATGGGAAAATCCAAGGTCAAGGGCGTTTACTTAATAGTCAAGGGGTATTATATCAAGGATCATTTATAGAAATTGAAGGTAGTACAATGTGTGATGAAAATACTGTGTTAAATGGACAAGGTAAAGAAATTTGGCCTGGGGGAATAAAATATGAAGGTAATTTTTATATGGGACAAAAACAAGGACGTGGGATTTTAAATCTTAAAGATGCTGAATACACTGGAAATTTCCTTAATGATGAAATGCATGGAGAAGGGGTTATGATATGGAAAAATAAGAAAAAATATATTGGGAGTTGGAAAAGAGGAATGATGCATGGCAAAGGGGAATTGATTTGGCCTGATGGAAAAAGTTATAAAGGGGATTATAAGAATGGAGAAAAACATGGAAGAGGAGTTATGAGGTGGAATAATGGAAGGATTTATGATGGGGAATGGAAACATGGGAAACAACATGGATTAGCGATTTATACATTTTTTGATAAGAAAAAAGGAAGGAGTAGAACATCGAAGTCAGAATGGGCTGATGGGAATAGAATACGTTGGATAAACCAAGATGAAGATATTAATATATGATGATTTATAGAATTTTTAGTTAAAAATGTTCTGGAAGATGATGTTTTTGTATGTGTTTAATATGTGGATGATAAGATAAATTATTAGTATTAGTTAGGAATTATCGCTTGACTATTGTCCAGCCCTTGTTAATTATTTAAGTATAAATAAAACCTATGTATCACATAGTTATAAAATATGAAAAACTATACCTCAGATTCATCAATTCAAGGCCGAGGGGCAATCCCACCAATAATAAACAAAACACTTAACCTCAACGTCCTTACTAAGAACATATCAGCACGTCCAGAAAAGCCTTCAACACCACAGCATTCGACAAAATTACCTTTTCTATCTCTAATAAATGATGAACCTACACATATCCGAAGAATTTTATATTACAAACCTGAAGTTTCAGCAAAATCTTGGATTATTACAGATGGGACAACTGGAAACCTTATAGATGGCTTTAACGAAAATGAAGCTAGAGAAATTGCAAGTTTGACTAAAATTATGACTTGTATAATTGTGATTCAAGATGTTATTAAGTATAAAAAAAGCTTTGATGAACATGTTTTTATATCAGAAAATGCAGGACTTATGGATGGAACTCGAGCTGGACTAAGCTGTGGGGATTCTTTAAAAGTGTGGGATTTATTACATGGATTAATGCTACCTTCAGGTAATGATGCTGCTGTAGCTTTAGCTGAATACTTCGGGGGGTTGATATCATTAAACAACCCGATATCACATTTTGTAGCGAAAATGAACGGATTGGCAAGGGTGTTAAAACTTAACGACACAATTTTCAGAAATCCTCATGGTATGTCTACATCTTTAAACATTTCTTCAGCTAAAAGTATATCTCAATTGACACTTTATGCCTTAAAAATGCCTATTTTTTGCAAAATTGTAAGCACATATAGCTATACTGGTACAGTTGTTAATAATGGAATACAAAGAAAAATATCTTGGATTAATACAAACAGACTACTTCGTAAAGGTTTTAGTGGTGTTAAAACTGGTTATACTCCAGCTGCAGGTCCTTGTCTTTGCTCGTATATAGAGCAAAGAAATAAAAAATTATTGATTGTTATGCTTAATGTTAAATCTATGCAAAGCAGATGGGCAGAAGCTATGAAACTTTGGAAGTGGGCCAATGCTCATATATTGCAATACAAAAATTAATAATGAATGGTTTTAATGTTATAGATTGAGATAAAGATTTATAATAAAATAAGTTTTTTATGGAGTTTGGGTATGTGATAGAAGATTATTTTTATGATGTTTTGTTGGAGGAATGGATGAGGGTTTGGGGGAATTTTATGTGAAGAGTTTGGTGTTGGTTGAAGATTGTGATGAGTTTTGGATAAGATTGTAAAGTTTCATATCCTAAAAATAAAAAACTACAAATCCAACAACTTCCATAAAATAAAAAATTACACCTATATCCAAAATCAAACAAATAATTCCTTCCCAACTTCCACAAAAATCCTAATAAAAAAATATCCTATTTTCTATAAAATAAACCCAAATTGTCCCAAAACCATTAATCATTTTATAATCATTACATTCTATACAAATTATCACTTTCTTTATTCTCCTATCACCTTGATTTAAAACAATTTACTATACCCAGCATTAAAAGGACAAAATTTTTTCTCACGAATAATACTCTTCCCTTCATTCTCATTATCTTCTTCCTCCGAACTTGTCAATATCAACTGTGCCCTCATAGCATTTTGATGTAAAGAATTACTTATTATTGACTCTTCAGTATGAAGAACCCCATTTCCATCATATTCTCTAATATTTTCTTGAAAAAAATTCCTTATATTTGCCACAAGTCTGACTAGTTTCGGGTACATTTTCCCAACTTTCCTTTTTTTGCCCAGAACATTTTTAGCTGAATAGTCATATTTCTTAACAATCCTTAGTTTTCTTCTGTATTTCATCCTAATTTGTTCATTAAGATTTACAAGTTTAGACCTATTTTGCCTATTTATCCAATTAACTCTTAGGATTTCATCATTTAGTATAACTTGACAATTTTTAGCAATATGTCCATGTTCATGACAAGAATAGCATCTTATGTTTAAAGCAAAATAATTCCCTTCACTACAGCTTCTCTTGATTTCATCAATGTTTAATTTAGCAGAAGGAATTACATTAGCAATTGTATCAAAATTTCCAACACTTAAAAAAAGATTCTCAGAAAAATTATGAGCGACAACTGAAGATACACAAGGTTGGCGGGTAAAAAGACCAATTTCTCCAAAGTATTGTCTTGATGATAATGTAATAATCTTACATGATGTTGCATAATCAAAAACCTCAGCACCACCTTTTATTATAAAATACATACCTTCAGAAGCTTGTCCTTCTTTAATAATTGAATCAAGGGGAGAAAATATTTTTATACTTAAAAGTTTTGCTAATCTGTTTATGCCTGAGTCTGAAAAAATTCTAAATATTTTACAATGATGTAATACAGTTCCATTTGTACATAATAGAATTTCTTCTTGTAATGGTTGGGATAATAGAGATAGGATATCACCTATATAGTTTTCATTGTATTTATCATAATGAAATGCATAATCAATATATCTTCGTGCTTTATATTTTAGATTTGGAGCTATATTATATTTTAGGAAAAATAAGTTTATGTTGCGTAAAGCGTCTCTACGAGCTTTTGCTTTAAGGCTATTTTTTTCCATTAAAGTTCCGATATTGCCGATGATAACTCCAAATACAACTGATGAAAAAAGCATTGTGAAAACACCAAACATTTTTTCATTAGTCGATTTAGGATAAAAATCACCATATCCTATTGACGCCATAGTAACAAAAGCCCAATACAAAGAAGAAACATACAATTCATCAGGACTTAAAACAGGTTTATCACACTTATTAACAATCAAATTAGCAAACCCATCTGGACTCATATCCGATGAACTAATCAAGAACATCATACATGCAAAAAAATGAGCAATTAGAAATAAATATACTAAAAGCTTTAAAACAATCATCAAATTTATAAGTGTTTGATTAGCAATCTGATCCTCAATCCTAAAAATCAATATTTTAAGTTTAGCAAGTCTTATCAGTTTTAATAATTTTGCAACTCTGACTAATTTAAAAAAACTGAAAAGCTTAGCCCCATTCCCATTATCTGAATCAAGCTTAAGCCAATCAAAGGGAAAAGTTGTTAAAGCATCAATCCAGAACCAAAAGCTTAAATAATTCCTAAATATTTTCAGTCTATCTTTTATTATATAGCCTTTATCATAATAAGCTGTGTTCATTGTTAATATAATGTCTATAGAAAATATAACAAATGATTGTATGTTTATAACATTGTTAACATTGATATTATTGTTGTCGAAAGCGCTTAAATAAGGTATTAGAAATCCTAGAAAAAGAAGGAATGTTGCTATAAAAATTTCCCAGCTAAAGCGAAGTAGGCTTTCTGGATGCATGATAAACTTAATCCTCCATTTTGGTAAATTTCTATTCTGGTCATCTTCTTCTGACTTGTTTTTTGGCATATTATATTTGATAGTAAAAACATAATTAATAATGACAAAGATTGTTCATATTTAAAAAATGAGTATAAGATATATAATGATATAATGATTTTTGTGTATGGTTATTAGTTTTTTTATTAAGATTAGATTAATTTGATATATTTTTTATAAGTTTTGGAGTTAGTGAAATTAATAATGATTTTCGCCTTGCAAATTAGCCTTTTGCTATATTAGGTGAAGTTTATAAATCTCTACAAAAAGTTTTATTAGTTAAACTGTATATAGGTAAAATACTATAAGAAGTATATAGACTATTAATTAGATTGTTTTGGCAAAATAAGAAATTATATCAAAATTATTGGAAATATAGGGTATACATAATCATTCATAACTATAATACCATAAATCCACTTTTTATAAAGATGAACTAAATCTAATGATAAAAAATGCTTGCTTTCTTTTCTAGGTTTCAAACTTTATTTACTTCCTTCGCAGTTTCTTCTATTATATTTATATATTCCCAATATTTTCAAACCTACTTTTTACAAATATCATCCTAGCATATCCGAAAAATATCCCATAATAAAATGAAAAAACATGATAAAAATCCAAATCCCCACTCGAACTATTTTTCAAAACGAGAAAAATTCTTCGATCACAACTTCTCCAAGCCTGGCAAACCTCTCCGCCCAATCCGTAAACCAAAAGCATCATTACCAAGTATAATAAAAATCACAGCCAAAAAATTCATGAAGCCAAGCTACCTTACTAGCATATCAAAACTCTTAGAAGAATCATATTTAGTTACAGCTTACCCACAAGGTATTCATTGTTTTATAATAACCCAAGAAGATTCAACATTTATAGTGTCTACAATTGGAAAACAACTATTAAAAGTACAAACTTTCTTACCAAATCATATACAAGATCAACCTAATACAATATTAGAAGCAATACTTATAACAGGAAATTTAATTATTGTAATAGATATCCTCAAATGGGATTCTCAAGATCTAACATCATATCCAGCTAATATTCGTATGCAAATATGTAAAGAAAAACTTGAAGGACTTCAAAAATCATGTGTAAATATAATCATGAATGAATTCTTCTTATCTGATCTAAACAGTATTGATTATCTTTATAAATCTCAAAGTCTTTATGGGAAAGATGGTCTTATGTTTTATAAATCATCTGGGATTTATGAGTTTGGTTTAACTGAAAACAAACTTAAATGGCTTGATGAATATTGTGCCCCAATACAAGAACAATTTAGTATTTTATATTGCACAGATAAAGGTAAACTAAAAACACAAGATGGAGTTTTTGTAGCTAAAATTTCTAAAGAGGAAATGAATAAATTGAAATTTACTACTGATAATTCAATACAAATTTTTGTTGAGGAAATAGAAAACTTCTCAATAATAAACTTTTCACAAATAAGCCTTAGTTCCCAAAGAGCTCATTCATGGTCGGAGATACTTTTTCTATGGCGTTTACGTAATGGTAAAATTCAATATAAAGATTTTTTTAATATACTCAATATTCCTGATAGTATTGAAAATCCTAATATGCAGATTTTATATCATAGCGATAATGATAGTGATAATTATTTTCCTGATTTTGATGAAACAGAAAATGATGAATTTGATGGTATTATTAAAAATTCAGGGTTTAATGGAATTAGTTTATTAAACAGACAAGATGAAATATCTGAATTTGATTTCTAAAATATTATATAAAAGTTAATTATATAAAAATGGGTTGCAATCGTTCTAAAGTGAGACCTGCTATTGAAAAAAAAAAGAATAAGTTTGGTAGTCAGTTTAAGGTGATATAAAATTAGGATGATAAAGATAATCCTGAAAAGGATGAAGAAGGGAATGAAGAAGGACATGAAGCTCCTGAAAAAGCTGATGCAGAAGTTGGCTTAGCTTATGAATTAGTGCAAACTCCTAGAGGGGAAACTGGAGAAATCGTGTCGGTTTATAAAAATACTGAGAAAAACAAAAAAAGTATTTTGTTGCTTAAAAGTTTTACATTGGAAAGAAGTATACAAAAAGTTAATGTTTTGCAAACGAGAAATTATTTGAAGAAACCTTATATGAAAGAAGAAGGTGCTAGTTTTTCTAGTTCTAAAAGAAATACTATAAAGGATGGGGTGAGAAATAAACCATCAATAACATATTATGATGAATTAGATAATGTTACAGAAATATTTGAAAAACAAAATGCAAATATTGGGAAAAAAGATAACAGTACATCTGGGAAGAAGTTCGCTAGTTTCAAGCTTTGTAGAGTTAAAAACTCATTGAATAATGGGTTTAATCATGCTAATATTCCTGATGAATAAAGCGAATTGATAAGAGTTTACAAGATGATTTTTATATTAGGTTTGATAATTATGTTTGAATTTTTTATTTTCTAATAAACTATTTTATTATTAGACGAATGACTGTTTTAAAGTTAAATGAAGAATCAATATTCTTTATCATCACAATGTTTTTCTAATAATATCTCCCTAAGTATTTTGTCTCTGATAATTTTTTCATCAGCTAATGAATCAGTTCTTGACCTAAACTTAGTATTCCTATGTTGTTCTTCGACTTGTATATGTTTAAAATCTTCTTGGAAATTTAAATCATGATAAGGTTTATGTACTCCAAAAGCAGCTTTAGGAATATCAGGTATAATAATTTTCTTAAACTTAGGTTTTTCTTGTGATTCTAAATTAATTTGAGGAAGTTTTAGAGGAAGTTTTAGGGTTTGGCTTTCTAAATGAGTAACGGCTTGTGAGAATGTTTTTTGTTTTTGTTTTTTATTTTTATTCGAGTCAGAAGAGCCTGGAGTTTTTACTTGGGTTTCACAGCTTTTGTTTAAATTGCTAGCTTTTTTTGGCACATAGGTATAGTTTTGCTGGCTTATAATTTTTTCTATATCTGTTGTGTTTTGCTCATCACTGTCACATGAACCAAAAGACTTGAAAAGTGCCTTATAACTTGATGAAGCATTTGGTGTTAGTGAAGCATTAATATAGCCAATACTACTTTCTATTGTTTTAAGTCTTGGGGATTTGCCTATAGAAAATCTTGGTCCTGATGGTTGTGAGTTAGGCGAATTTATAGCTGGCAAATGCATGTTTAATAATGGATGCTTAGGTGGTCTATAAGAATGTGGTGATAAAAGCTCTTGAGTGTTGGTACTGTTATTCATTTCTTTATATGCTGTATTTTTCGCTTAGTAGAATGAATTCTTTTAATTAAAATAAATATTATGATAATTGGAGAAACTTTGTTTTAATTATTAATAGTAATCCTTTCTATGATTAGTGTTATAAGTTGCTTATGTGTAATTGTAATATATTTCAGATATTCTCACCTCTAAGGATTTGCATTAAATATTATATTTATACTAACTTTTTTAAGTCTTTATGAGTCTCTTTTATAAATACCTCTTATTTTTTAATTCAGATTTGTATATTGCAAAATTCAAACTTGGCTTATACAGTTTTTTTGTTTATATTCTATTTTTTTTTACTAATATATAATTATTATACACTTTGAAGTTTTCAAGCCTGAGATATAACTCAAAGATATTAAAAAATTCTCCATCCCTCCCTAAAATAAAAATCCTATAAAGTATTCTTAATCATAAATCTCAAATATNCATTATTTTAACAACAATTCTCCATCCCTCCCTAAAATAAAAATCCTATAAAGTATTCTTAATCATAAATCTCAAATATAGATAAATGTCCAAGCATGTGCAATTACCTCAAAAGGCATCATACGACAATCGTAGCAATCTCGAATCATCCTCCACTCCAGACAAAGGCTACAAAACTCTTCTTCACCTTATCTTCGACTTATCAAAAGCTCTAAAAGAAACCAATAGCCTAAACAAAATCAGTGACAACCTAAAAAACACCCTAGCTTACTTCAAATCCAGTGTCCCAGGAGAAATCCTTAACAAAGACAACCTTCTGAACGAAATCGAGCAAATCCAAAACCTCTTAGGCTGTGATCAATGCAAAAAACAAGAAGTCTTCAGTCAAATCCCTTGTGGCCATACTTTCTGTGAAAACTGTATGGACGAAACTTATTCTAATTCATTTAGTTTATCTGATCTAAAATGCACAATTTGTGAAAAATATTTCTACCCATCAGATATATCAGAAGATTTTCTTGATAATTGGATAGATCGTATTCGTAAAAGTTCTAACCATTGTAAAAAGTGCATGAAAATAAGTACGAATATGAAAGGATGTAAGCATTTTTGTGATGAATGTTTATGTTTAAAATATCGTAGGGCTGAATTATATTGTGAATATTGTTCAGAGGTTATAAAAATGCCCCAAGAGCTTTTTTATGAAGAAGTGTTTTGTAGTGGATGTAAATGTTCAGTTTTTATATATGGTGATTATGCGAAGACTTTACAGAACGGGACAACTTTATGCTATATTTGTCTTAAAGAGTGTCAGGAAACAAGAGTTTATCCAGATTCTCGTATGGAGATAGGCGAAGAGGAATTGAAAACAATAGCTGAGTTTTTGTATAGCAAGTGCAATAAATGCTATAAAATACTTGAAGAAGCTTATTTTGTCCCTAAACAATGCTGTCAACAAAGAATTTGTGGGATTTGTCAAGCGCCAGAAGCTGCTTGTGTTTATTGCAGCCAAGAACTCGATGCTTTTTCCAGGTCGGTAGTTGAGAAATATGCATCTATAAAACGTTTAATAGGCTTAAATAGTTAAAAAAAAGGTTTCTGATAAGAACTGTAATGGAAAAAAAGAACCCTAAGATGCTTTCAGGAGTTTTTGTTGCTACGAAAACACCTACTGGACCTATACCTACAGTTTTATATAATGATGATGACCATATTGTAGTACAGAAATTCCCTGAAGAAGTCAAAGTTGAAGATACCTTAAGGGTATCATTGAAATTCTGTTTTGATTATATACAATTAAGTTCTACTAAAATACAAGAAGTCCCTGTGTGTTTGTTTTTAGAAAATGGCGCAGTTGGCAATACTCAGACTGGACGACCTGGTGTTGATATTGTTTTTGTCATAGATTTAAGTGGAAGCATGATGGGTCCTAAACTTGAATTAGTTAAAAAAACTTTGGAATTTATGGTCATGAAGCTAGGGCAAAATGACAGAGTCGCTTTAGTAACTTTTAACAATGTTTGTAAGAAACTATGTGGATTAACTTGTATGACTGAATCTAAAAAACAGATTGTCAATAAGCTTATTGCTAGTATGAATGCTTATGGAAGTACAGAAATTGTCCAAGGATTAGATATGGCATTAAGAATACTAGCTGGAAGGAAAGTTACTAATTCGGTAAGTTCAATTGTCATGTTGTCTGATGGAAAAGATAATAATTCTCATAGTGCTATGTCGAGGACTAAAGAAATATTATTAAGATCTTTACATGAAATAGAGACTGGATTTTCTATACATACATTTGGATATGGGGCTGATCATGATGCTGCTTTATTAAACGCTATGGCTGATGAAAAAAACGGGGGTTTTTATTATATAGAACATGAACAAACTATATCAACAGTGTTTTCTAATTGTTTAGGAGAACTTATTTCTGTAGTTGCTGATAATATCCAAGTAATTTTAACTTATCAGCCAATACAAATTCCTTGCGAACTTGGGAAAATCTATTCAGAAAACTCAACTGGGAACTTTCGCATGCCTCCAGTATTATCAGGTGATAGCAAAGAAGCTGTTTTTTTATTACAATTCCCCCCATGTCCATACGATATAGATCAACCAATAACTGTATCCCCAATAAAAGCTACAGTCACATATAAAGTTATGAAAACAGGAAGAACTCATTTAGAAGAAATGTTCCTTAATATCCCTGTTTATCCTGAAAAAATTCATATTGAAGATATATCATTAGAAGCTGATGTGCTTATAAATTTCTATAGAGTTAAATCAGTTGATGTAATGAAAGAAGCTACAACTTTAGCTGATAAAGGGAATATTCAACAAGCTAGGAATATATTAGGAGCTTGTGCTGAAGAGCTTAGAACATGTGCTGTTTATGATTCAGAAATAATTATTGGGCTATTAAGGGATATCCAAGAAACTATTATTAAAATGAATAGCCAAGTTGCTTATGATGTTGGAGGAAGGGCTGATATTATGTGTAAAGCAAATAATCATTGGGCAAAAAGAGCTGTTAATATGAATGTGTATCAGAATCATGTTCAAGCTGGGCTTAATTTGGAATCAGCGAATTTTTTCAAAAGCAAACACTGATTTAGATTACTTAATACTTAAAAAAAAAATAGATATAAAAATATGAAAATATCTAAAACTACTGTGAATATTGATAAAGGGCATACAAGAAGCATTTCTGGACCTTCTTATAGTACAAAATTATCAACAACAACTTTTATTGAGAAGTCTAGTTTTTCAGCAAATAATAGTTATTTAGAAAGACTTAGAAAGAGAAAAGAAAGACAAGCTGAAGCTATTGACCCACATATTGCTGCTAAGGTTGTTAAAAGCTATTTAGTACCTATGATTAAGTATAAATCATCTTCAAAACTTGATCAATCTAAGCTTATGATAGATTTGAACCTTATTGAAAGGCTACAGACTGAAAACGAAAGATTGAGGGAAGTAATTACAAATATTAATAGTGCAAATTCTTATAGTGCTCAACAACATTATGAACTTCAATGCGAATATGATCATTTAAAAGATGTTATGATAGTCTATGAGTCGTTATTGCAGTGTATTAATTTTTCTATGAACCAAGGGATTAAGCATTGTAGTAGACTGGAAAAACAGTTAGAATATGGGAAATTTCATAAGACGAAATCTGATATTTTTCGTGCAGAATATATTAAAAAAAACAAAATTTTATCAGAATCTTTACATGAAGAGAAAACATTAAACAATATCCGATTTATAAAAAGTATTTTCCTTAACTTTTAAAATACACTTCAAGTTGAAAACTATGAACTCCAACATCTTAATAATCTACTTGCTCAAGAAAATCTGATTTTAAAAGAAAGGGGTTTTGGGATTGAACAAACTCTTAAAAACCTTATGTCGAATTTTTATCAAGACAACGAAAGCAGTGAGCGAGAAAAAAAACTTATTGAAAAATTAAAGGTTATGTGTAAAGAAAACAAAGATTTACTTGGGAAATGCTCAGGAATCGAATTTGAACTGGCTCGATTGAAAAACAAAATTTTCGATGAAGAAACATTAATAAGTACTCAATTTAAGGAAAGAGACACTTTGATAATTAAACTTAAAGATAAGGTTATGCGTCTAGAAGCAACTATAGAAGCTTGTTATGCTAAAATATCTGAACTTAAAAGTATTAATGAAAAAACAAGACATGAATTAGATCTTTTAAACAAAGAATACGTTTTCGCACGTAGGAAGATATCAATGCTTAAACCATCAGCCGAGGAGAAAATATGTGCTAATTGTAGAAAACCTTTTGTTGAAGAAGCTAATTTCAACTGGTCCTGCAAAACACACTTAAGCCAATATTCAGGTAATGTTTGGTGGTGTTGTGGTAAAACAAACAGTGATGCTGAAGGATGTAATCTTTCAATGCATATTTGCAAAGATGATACAGATACAGATAAAGCTAAACATATAAGTCCTAATGTTATTTGCACAGTAAAATATATATAGAGTTGTAAAGAAAGGGGACATACAAGTTTTAGTTGTCCTAAAGACCCAAATCTTAAAACAATCCAAGATGCAGAAAGTGAAGTTGAAAGACTTCAAACATTAGCTATTGATAAATTACAAAAAAGACTATCTGTTAGTGAGCTTAATGAAAATTTAAGAAGAGGATCAAGACCTGATACATCTTTTGATAGTTATGGTGTAGAAAAACTTGTTATAGAAAGTGAGAGTTTTGAAGATATTAATTATATGAGAAGATGTGCGAATAATTCAGCTATGAATAAAAGAACTAAGAAAACTTTAGTCCCGATGACTTTAACACCTATTGCTGAATCACCTTTTCAGCTTAGAAAACTCTCGAATTCTAATCATAAGAAAAACTTGTCACAATCTTTGCTACAACTCCCTAACACATCTATTTCTAATTAATTTTCAATTTAAATCTATCATATTCCACAAACTATAACTCCTTAACTTCTTCCTTTATTTCCCTTTAATTTTATCTTTTATTCCAATTAAATTTTACAAGCAACTAAAACTTCAAAAAAAAAAATCTACTCAGCCTAATATCCAAAAATTTTCCTATAATTATTATTATAAAAAACAATGAAATCCATAGCAGTTAGCGAAGATCTTCCAGACTATCTCAAAAGCAAATATTCCGTCCTTATCCCTCACCAAAATACAACTTCAGGGCACAAGTCTTACAAATCTAGCCTTAAACAAGGAGTTAGTGAAGAATCTCCAAGACACTTCAAAGTTAACTACATCCCAGTTCTATCAAATACAAAAAAAAACTCTGAAATCGGTGGGCAGGAGAATTTATCAAGATACATTAGTAATCTTAAACAAAATCTTCCTCAAAATAAGTCGAAATTCGATTATTCAGAGATAAAAAGCCAAAAGTTTGACTTTGATACCTTAGGTTTTGCTGAAGGTATGGACGTTAAAGCAGGAAATAGTGCACGTTTACAAAGAGCTATGGCTTATAGTAATGAATATTCTAAAATTTTACATCAAGGTTTTGGAATACCAAGAGGGGATTTCAATGTGGAATTATCCCAACCAAGTGTTCCAAGATTAGATTCTGCTAAAATGCATAATTTGACTAAGTTTATAGAATTGAAGATGAAAAAAGAAACTAAAATAAGACATAGGCCGAGTAATTCATTGAAAACTACTAGACATAAATTTGATAATCTTGTTAGAGTTAATAACTCGATTGAATATCCAAGACAGGTAAATACACCTAATAGGACTATGAGGCCGAAAAAAAGCAAACCACCTGTATTGTATAATTTGGAAGAATTGGATTTGTTTGATGCGGATATTAAGTCGAAACAATCGTTGTTAAAATCTACTGCTATGTATAAAGATTATTGATGATTAAATATTTTTGTATGGTAGGAATAATGTAAGATTTTATTAGAAGATTAAGTTAGAATGTATGGAAAAATTTCGAATGAGCTATGGGGGAAATAAAGATAAGAAGTTTATGGGGAATATATATATTGGCTTGAGGAAATTATGGGAAAAAAGTTTTGAGTTTTTTTGTGAATTTTTTATAAGGGAAGCTTTTTTTGCATATATTACAATAAAAAACCTTCATATTCACTTGAGCACACACCCAATCGTAATGCTATTTTAAAAATTTAAATTACTACAACATTCATAAAATATCAATCTTAGTATCAAGCTGTTTAATCAAGCTAGCTTAAAACATGATTTAACCCAAGTTTTTATAGCAAAATTATATATGCCTAAACCAAATCATCATAGTAATATCATAAAAATCCATATTAAGGATAAAAAAACTATAAAAATAGTAAAAATCTAATTATGTGCTAGCCTCATATATCTCATCATCATTTTCAGCATTAACACCATTAGATAAACTCTCACATTTGAGCTTGCATCACCTACTCCAACTTTACTCGACATCTGTTGCGAAGAAGTTGAGATATAAATATTTTCATATTGCTGAACTTTATCAATAGCATATACTAACTTAACCAATGTATATACAAGTGATAATCCAGAAATACCAACACTAAGCATTGTGAGTATATTCCAATTGTCTAATATTTGATTATTATATGATTGTAAGCATATCTGAGGAATAGAATGGAATAAACCATTTATTAATGAAGTACTCCGAAAAAGCAGGTCTATTATGTAAAAATCCCCAACAAAAGTTTCGTTACACATAAGGACAAAGGTAAATACAAAATAATTCAAACCGATAGAGTCTCCGAAGGTAAACAAAATAAAAAGAAGTATTTTGAGTCGACTAAATTTAATACCTTTGCAGCAATCAGAAATGAAAGTAATAACGTAAATGATCAACAAAGCTATACTAGGGGCAGCGAGACTTGCTATAGAAAGCTTATAAAACAAGCTTTTCTTCATTGGTTGAGTTATAAGATACCATATGTCTGAACCAAGATTGCACAGCCTGATAATTCCTCCTAGGAATAATAGTAATATTTCTAGCTTTGCTTTCATATTATATTTAAGCTTTTCAAATTATACATTTAAATAAAGTTATAGTTAAGGCTTATATGCATTTACTTGTTTTTAAATTTTAAAGTCTTTATATGGACTAAAATATTTTATTTTTTTAAATTTTATTAGTAAAATTTCCAGTTGTTAGGCTTTTTGCTGAGAGTGGAAATTGTACAAGAATTTGAGTATATTATTTTTTTTGTTGATATATATTTTATTGGTATTAGTATTTCTTTTTAAAAATAAAATTCAAGTGGATGAGTGGTATTCTATGAGAAAATTGCTTGTGTTTATATAACTTATGTGATATAGTTGATCTTTGAATATAAAATTATATTTGGGAATGTTATATGATTTGAATAGAGAATGCTATATTTTTATTGATTCTATTGTGAAATCATATTGTAATGTTTTTGAATTATAACCTATGGATGAATGATTAGCTTCAAAAAAGTATGTTTATAAAATACATTAATGAATTATATTATAACTTTTAGTAAAATCTTATATCTTATTTAAAGTACCATTTTATTATTATAGATGCTATTCTGATAATTTTATTTTATACTTTGCTTATTTTTCAATATACTTAAATTCAATTTAATCACAAAATAAATAATAAATAGCTTTTTAATAGTCAATCCTCTTAATTTTTTCCTAAAATCTATAGGTTATTCCAAATTATATTCTAAAAATTATGATAATTTTTGTCCCTCTGCAATCAAAATTCCTTTATTTATACTTTCTTTTTATAGTGTACCTGTCTATTTCTTTCAATCTTCCCTTCATTAGTCCTCTCTTTAAAATCCACTTTTTTAAAATTTTTACCCAAATCATTTTTTTCATTTCCCTTAATTTTAGCATCTTCATCCCTTTCCTTAAATGCATTAGCTTCTTTTAATATCATCTGCATAATTTCATTTTCTTTTTTATCACCAGGCAAATTGTCACCCTCAGTTAAATTCTTATCCGCTTTTCCAGGGTACCCATCAACAAAAATTCCTTCAAAACTTTCACCAGAAGCATATTTCATAAACCCTCTACCATTAGTTATCCCATCTTTAACTTCTCCAACATACCAACTTCCATCTTTATAAATAAATTTCCCTTTCCCATTAGGTTTAGATTTAACAAAATCCCCAATATACTTATATTCATCACATACAATTTTCCCTATTCCTTGAAGTTCTCCATCAATAAACACTCCTTTGATTTTTTTCCCATCATTCATTCTCATCATACCTTCTCCATGTAATTTTCCAGCTTTCCACATCCCATCTAAAACCGTTCCATCATTATATCTCATTTTCCCTTTTCCTTCAAGATTATTACTATGAAATTCTCCTTTATAAAATTTCCCATCAGCCCATTTAACACTTCCAGCTTGTATAATCCCTTTATCAATAACCCCTTCAAAAAAAGACCCATTTGGATATAAAAGTTTTCCAAAACCATGAATTTTGTCTTTTTTAAAATACCCTTTATATATAAAACCCTCTATAAATATAGTCCCAAAGTCTTGAAAAAGTTCATTATTGAAAATTCCATCATAAATTTCTTTAGAACACAATTCTAAAAGCCCATTACCTTGACGGCGATTATCATGCCATTGACCTTTATATTTACATCCACAAGCATAAACATAAGGAACATCAAGAATTTTTTTTATAGGCAACGATGGAACTTCATCAATACAATTAAAAATCAGCAAAACAATCTCTTGAGACACTATTAAAAATGACCAATCCTCTAAAGATATAGTCCTATGAACAATATTTGGTAAATCATTATAACAAGGAGCTAAAACCCACAAATTACATTCCTTAGTTTCTTTACTTATTTTCATATAAAGTTTTTGGAAAAACTTTTTCCAATTCACTTTTCTTAAAACCCCAATATCAGTTACCATATATGATGATAAATAACATAGAAAATTATCTTCAAAAATGTCCCAACGAACAATTTTTTCTTTTGAAATATGCATAGTCCAAAAGTCTTCGATAATCCCAAGTTCAGATTTGGTGTGTTTTTTTTTTATACCATTTTTCATTATCCGTTTAGCTTCTTGGAGTATTTTGTCAGCAGAAAGAAATCCTACCGCTTCATTATCTGAAGCTAAAAGTGTTCTGCGGTATGAGGAGATTTCTTTAGAAAAAAGGGCATCGACAAATTTCTTTACTTCAATTTCATCATGATTTAGGTATCTAAATTGAGATTTTCCTGGTATTAATGACTCTCTTTTTTTAGGGCTGTCCAGTCTTGATTTTTGAGGGAATTTCTTAAGGAATTTTAAAGCTTTTTGCATTTCAGCATTGTAGTTGGTTAGATATGATATTGAAGGAGGACTGGAATTATGATGAGAGTCTAAGATAGGAGTTGGTGTTTGACTACATTTGGAATATCTGAACCCGTCACTTGTTTTTCTGAAGTGTAAATATTGTGATGAAAGTTTAGAGTTGTTAGATCGTTCTGAGTAATTATAGTTTTCAGGGATGAATTTGGAGAAATTGAATCTGGTTTGGTTGAAATATTTTAGTCCTTTTTGAGTAGTTGAATTCATTTTTCATATATGGAGATGTTGGAAGAAAGTATTTATAGGATGAAAAATTAGGGATTAAGGTGAGTGAGTATTATAATTGATATAATGAGAGGAAATATTATGTTTTTATATTAGAAGTGATTGCAATAAATAAGATTTGATATTGTATTTTTTATCGTATGTTTGCTATTAGACTTATATGTTTTTAAAATTAGAATATTTTATTAAAAGTATGTTTAGAGTAAAGATTTTCTGTTAAGATTATTTTGTTATATAATAAGAGGTACTTAATTATTATGATTTTGTATACATTATAAGTCTTTATGTATTGATTTTTCAATATACTATTATGCGATACTTTAAACAAAAATAATATATCTTAGTTATATGTCGAACAAAGGAATCATAGACATNTACTATTATGCGATACTTTAAACAAAAATAATATATCTTAGTTATATGTCGAACAAAGGAATCATAGACATCTTCATAAACGTGGAGTCATTTCGTAATATAGATCTTTATTACCAAGGACTCTACTACATTCAAATTCAAGCTTTCCAGGAAAATAATACACAAAAAAACTTTGCAGTTCCTATACATGTAAACAATAGTATCGAAGGGGCTTTCACATTCCATTCAATCCTAGACCCACAAATCAACTACCAAAACTCCAGCTATCTAACCAAAGTTTTCATGATAAAATACTCTGACGAAATCGTCAAAATGAATGAGACCATAATTTTTCAAATTGAGTCCTATCTATATTCAAACCCTGACCTAACAATTGAAGCGGAACTTTTTTTCACAGATCTTGGTGGTGATTTATCCCCAGAATCCTTAGCCAAATTCATGAACAACCCATCAACAAATACAATTTTTTCAAAAGTTGGGTCAAGTACCTTCAAATGTGTTGACTGGAAATTTGGCCTTAATCAATTTTGCCCAATAGTCTTTCATGATACATACGCATGCGTCCTTTATATCACAATTCACACAATTCTCCTTGACTATATCTTTCGTACAGATTCCCAAGAGCTTTCAAGTACTTCACAAATAAGTCATAGTCTATTTCCTTTATGTGGTCGCTATGTTCAAGATGAAAATATTGAAAGGGTTTTTAAAGATTATATCATGAACTTAGCGACCTGCTGCAATAAAATCAGACGATTAGTCAAAAGGATTTTAAAAAACTGTAAAACCCTAGGTCAAAATGGAGCAATAAAACATTCACTTAAACCCCCTATAACTTTTGATGGAGAATTGCCTATAAGTAAATGTTTTACTATAAGAAATAAAAAAAAAGTTACAAGACTGTTACTTAATGAAAAAAGGGAAGTAGCTGAAAGGGTAGCTCTTGTAAGAAATGAATTAGAAAGGGTATTAAAATGTTTTAGTGGGGAAATGTCAAGATACTTAGAAGAAAAATATCATGATAAAGTTAGAAATTTATCTATGGAGCATATATATAGAGAAGTACAGATTGGTGAATTAAATATTGTCTCTGAAGCTAATCATTTACAATCACGTACAGCTAGAGCGTATAGAAAAAGTTTATATTCAGCGAAAAAAGATACTTTAGAAGCTTATAATGTGAGAATTTTCGCCCCAGAGAAACTTGCGATATTATTTGAAGAAATTAATATAAAATCAGGAGAACTTATTGACCCTTGGAAAGCTAAATGGTTTTGTAATACTACAGTATCATCTGAAAGGCATCTTTTTGTTTTAGTACATGGGTATATGGGTTCTGGGTATGATATGAAAACTTTGAAAGATGTTTTGATATTGTATAAACCGAATTTACTTGTTTTAATATCAGAAAGTAATGAAAAACATACAGAAGGAAGTATTGCTGATATGGGGAAAAGACTTGCTAATGAAGTTATTGCATTTATACACAGTTTACCAGAACATGTGACTGTAAGTAGGATTTCTTTTATTGGTCATTCACTTGGAGGAATTATTATTAGAGCAGCTTTACCTTCATTGCTTGAATATAAAAGACTTATGTATGCGTATATATCTTTAGCTTCACCACATTTAGGTTGTGCGCAATTTTCTAATATATTAGTAGAAGCTGGGCTTTGGGTTATTTCTAAGATTAGAAATTCAGTTTGTATACAACAACTTACACTTAAAGATTGTCTTAGTCCTCGTCATTGTTTTTTATATGACCTTGCTAAAACTAGTAAATTGCAATTTTTTGAAAAAGTTATTTTGGTATCTTCTTCACAAGATTCATATGTTCCTTTTGAAAGCGCTAGGATTGAAATAGGGTTAGAATGCCCTGATACGTTCCAGTTAGAAATGGCAGATTTTATTGCTACTAATATTAGACAATTGCATAGGATTAATGTTGATTTTCCTATAAAACCAGGTCTTATATCTGATCTACATGGAAGAGCTGCACATATATCCTTGCTAGATAACCAGAGTTTCCTAAATATATTAGTGTATAGGTTTGCAGATTTTCTTAATGCAAGATAAACCGAATATAACTTAATATTTATTAAAGTTAAATTTGCTACACATAATAATATATTAATTAATAGTTTCCGAACCAATAAAAGATTCATATCTTCCACGAATCCTTCTGGCTAACTGTATGTCTTTGACTTGTAATGTTATTCTTTTGGCGTGCTGTGCACAAAAGTATGAGTCTTCAAAAAGGTCAATTAAATAATTTTCTGTAGTATGTAAAAGGACTTCTGTAGCTTCCATCGACCACTTATACTGTTCTTGTGTAACTTGTTCTAGAATATCATTTAAGACACGATGAAATGCAATTTTGCATATAAAAGTTTTTTTTTTCTTAGGACTATCTAATTCATTGCAAGTTAGCTTTGGCTCCTCAACCTCGCTAAAATCGATTTTTTTCTTACACCTTAGCCGGCCTATGTCCATTATAGCCCCCAATATAATTTTTTAATATACATAGAAAAATAACAGCTGGAAATAATTAAAATTTTAAACTCAGATTTTCTATATCCTACACACCGAATTAACAATTAAACTTACTCTAATAACACTAACCATTTTTATAACTATTTCACTCTATGATATTCTGCAATCAAAAATCTCCATTATTTATAAATATCAAATCCAACCATAATCTTCACCCAAATCATAAATCAATCACAAAACCCTAAAATACTCCACATCAAAGCCTATCCTATCCATTATAATAAATATTTTTCATATACCAAACTAATAAAATCAAGCCAAAATTTTTCCAAACTCTTCTATTCTAATACTTAACCTCATCATCATCATAATCATGTCTAATAATCCGTTACTAATAAATGTCAAACAAGCGGAACCCACCTCCAAAGCTCAAAGTAGGTACACGTGAAGAAGTTAAAACCATCCCTCAAATGACTCGAACATCCTCAGGGAAAATCCGAATAGACAGTCTCTCTGAGTTAGAAGTCTTAGAAAAGCTAGGCCAAGGTAGTGCAGGTGTTGTAGAAAAATGCAGGCACTTGCCTTCAGGTAAAATTGTTGCAGTCAAACGTGTTCCTTTAACCTCAGATGAAGAAACTAAATCAGCAATCATACAAGAAGTCAATGCTTTGAACTCCTGTAAACATCAGCATATCATATATTCTTATGGGGCTATAGTTCAACAAACAACAATGAATATAATCATCGAGTATATGGATAAAGGGACACTTCAATCAGCCCTTGAGTTCTCTGGACCTTTACGTGAAGATATCATTGGGCATATCGCATTCCAAGTTCTCACAGGTCTTGAATACCTTCACAAGAAAAAGAAAATTGTCCATAGAGACATCAAGCCATCTAACTTATTATTATCCTCAGAAGGCCTTGTCAAAATTTCTGACTTTGGCGTTGCTGGGATGATGAGTAGGACAGATGCAACCAAGCGGACCTTTGTCGGCACTGTTACTTATATGTCGGTAAGCGTTGACTTAGTAGCCTGAGCGCTTTATGCAAGAGGGGTATCATTCAGACACAGACATTTGGAGCCTTGGCCTGACTTTATTAGAGTGTTCAATTGGTAGGTACCCCTACCCTGAGCCTGATTCTATGGGGAATATGCCCCAACTCAAGTTCTGGGACCTTATCAATTACATATACACTCAACCACCACCAAACCCCCCTGCAGGCAGTTCAGAAGAAATGAAGGATTTTATTAGAGTATGTCTTGGAAAAGAATCTGGAAGCCGAAGCAATGTGACCCAATTACTGAATCATCCGTTTATTGTCAAGAATTCAAACCCAATTAGCTTTGGTTTATGGCTTGAATCTTTGCCTAATAAGTAGGTTAATAAGTAATTAGTTAGACTAAACTATTTTCTAGCACTTGATGGTCGGAAACGTTTGTTTATGTTTAATGATGATGCACTAAGAGAGTTCACTAAATCTTTACCTAAGACACTATTGAGTCCTACTTTTTGTAACTTAGTCATTGATATTGGAGATTTACTATTTGGAAGCTCTTCTTCTTTTGGCTTCCAATCTGGGTCAGTTACTCCTGGATTAAAAGCTGACATGTCAGCTTTATAGAAACGTCCATCATAACCTTGTACATGAGGGATTGTTGGAATATAAGCCGAGTCTCCACGACCACAACTAAGACAGTTACTGGTAAAGGATTTTTTAGATATCAAGGCAAAACCTGATTTATTACCAAGATCTTCTATTGTTTGAAGAATACGTCGGATAAGTAAATTTACCCTATCAAGCTCTTTTGATATTTCATTTTGATTACGTTCAAGGTCTATAAGCCTTTGTCCAACAGATAGAAACTCTTCTTTTGTTTGATCTTCATTAGCTTTAGATGCAAGTGCTCGTTTTATCACTGTTAAATCCATAGCTTTGGATAGTTTTTCAAATTTATCGTCAATTTTATCGAAATTCTGCAAGGTTTTCTCTCTGAACTTCCACAATTCCCCTAGTTCTTGAGGTTGTGATTGAACTACTTGAGGCTTTATATTCTTAAGACTATTGATCATTTCTAACACTGGTTCACGTTCTGCTTTTTTTTCTAATTCAGACCTTAAGTATTCAAGTTGTCCAGTAAGTTTTAATATATCTTCAGAAGGATCATCTGGGATTTTATATATAAAACTTTGGATTTTATCTTCAAGTTCTTTGATTTTTTTTTCCAAGTTTTTAATTGTACTTTTATAAGGATCATCTTGTTCTTTGTTTATAAGGTCAAGTAAATACTTGTATTGGTCTTCATCAATTTTCTTAGGGAGACTAAATATTTTATACATTTTTTCAATATCTTCTATTGACTTCTTAGCTTGTTGGGTTCTGTTAATCATTTCTCCTTCAAGTTGTTTTAGTTCTTTTTCTAATATATCAAACAGATTCTGTTGTTTTTTCATTTTACCCGATTCTATATTTTCTTGTTCTTTTTTGATCTTCTGCTCTAAGGTATTTATAGCATCCCATACAAACTTTTCATTAACCCTTGTCTTAAGTAAATTCTCACAATCTCTTATTTTCCATAGTGTATTAACTTCTAATTCTGATACTTTTTTATCCATTTCAGCAGCTTTTTCATGGAAGTTTTCTTCAACTTGTCTTACCATGCTTTCAAATGATGAGATTTTTTTCAGAAACGCGTCTCTGCTAACTTTGTCTTGGATTTTTTCTTCTAAAGCTTTTTTCTCTGATTCAAACTTATCAGTGGATATTTTTAATGATATGGCGTTTTCGAGTTCTTTGAGTTTTTTCTGGGTTTTTTTTTTATGTGCTTCAAGCTCAGTGATTTTATCGCACATGCCTTGGATTCCTGAACTTGATGCAGATATTCCATCTTTCCAGTCGTGATTTCTTGGCTTTCGTCCACCGATTTCATTAGGTATGGATAAAGCGATACCTTCAAGGATTTCAAAGCCGTCTAAATGAGAAACTTTTGTACTGATTTCCTCGGTTAGATTTTGAATATACAGAGTATGTCTGTTTATCAAATTTGATACTTTGTTTAGATAATCTTGAAGATTGCTAAAGTTTAGGTCGAAAGTTACTAAGGGAGCACTTGGAAGTGGTTCAGGCATTTTGTCGGTTGTAACTTTTATTTCTTCGGTGTGAGTTGTTTTTATTGTCCGTGATGCCATTTTATATGCTTTGTTTTATGTAATGTTAATGTTTGGTTGTATATAGTTGTGGGGGAAAAATTTAAAGGTTGTGGATTAGGGTTTTAGATATTTGGTAGGAGTTTTTTGCAAGAGAAAATATAGGAATTTATTAGAAGATTATATAGTAAGTTTATATAAACTAATTAATATAATGATAGTAAAGGTCTATTTTCTTTTGTAAACTCTCTATATATTATTATATTTTATTAGGCTCTAGATAGGCTACGCTTTGAATTTTTGTTCCGTTTACGTTCTTTTGGTGTTTCACATCTAAGTTCCACAATCTTATTATTCACAGTCTCTGGAGCTCCAGGTAAAAAATTAAACTCCATTTTCTGTGGTGATTGCTCATCAACATTCTCATCAGAAATTTCGATTTCCCCAAAATACTCTTCATAAAAAGGTATTATCCTATTTTTCAATTCATCTATATTATCCCTCATGACAATTTCCAAAGCTTTAGAAATAAACACTTCCGAATCCGCCCTTTGATACAAAAGCGAATGAGAAACACTTAAATTGAAATAACAAACAGCTTCATAATAACCATAACGTGAGTCTTCTTTAGGGAAACTTTTTATCACATCCAAACATGCTAAATTAAACTCGTTGCTTTTTTTACAATCCCCTGATTTAAAAGCAGCAAATCCTGCCATAGAATAAAGTTGAATGCTTAAATCAGTATTTTTGCTTGGGTTCACAAGAGAAAGTCCTCTTAGAAAAAATTCAAGACCTGCATTCGGCTTTCTTTCTTTAAGAAAATATAATCCCATACTGCTTAGATGTTACAGCAAGTTTATTCTAACCCTGACAACTTTTCTATTAAAAAATTTCACTGGGGATTTTTTATCTGTCATTTTTTGCAAGGTCATCAAAATATTATAAGCCTGAACTTTTTTTTCATTTCTTATACTATTCAAAGCCCAATTCAAAAATATGTAACACATATCTTTTACATGTTTTGATATCTTATTATTGGTTACTAATTTTTTGCTTCCACTTAGTTTCTTTTTTAAAGGGATTGATTCGAATAATAGTTCTGCTGCATCAGCGAGTTTTCGTTGTTGTTCTAAAGAATATGCGTGATAATCTAGTTCTGTGTGGTTATTACTTTCAACTTCACTGTGGAGTTTTGGTTGGATTTCAGTTAGTTCGTCACAAACATTTTTGAGATCTTTGATACTACGGAGATCTTCTGTTGGAAGTGAGGAAAGAACANCACAAACATTTTTGAGATCTTTGATACTACGGAGATCTTCTGTTGGAAGTGAGGAAAGAACATTGATTTGCTGTTTACGCATATTTATATTAGGGTGCTAATTTTTTATATAAAGTAAAGTTTGTAATATATATAGAGAGGAAGAGAAATTCAAATATAAGGATATAGGAAGTTTAAGATTAGGGTTTTTTTTTTTGGAATATAAGAATTTTGTGTTGAGGATTTTAGATATGGATAAATTTATTATGATTTTTGGATTAGATTTTTTTAAGATTTTATGTTTCGATTTATACAATATTATATCTTTTCCTATCAAGTTATCAATAAGCCATAAATTAATCATTTATCTGCCTAAGCTAAAAATATTTTAAATCTCACACCCTATATATCTAACTAATCATAAAAAGCACTTCTCTCACATTAATCCTCCCCAAACATCATAAAAAATCCTAACCTAACAAACATCTAAATACCTCTGTTAAAAAAAAGAGAAAACCAAAATTTTATAATAAATAAAATATGTTTATCCTATTAATTCTTCATCAAGTTCACGCATCTGGTTTCAGTACCGACATAGGTGAAGTTGCAGGTCTAACTTTTATTGGGATTGCATGCTTCCTAGTATTCTGTACATCAACAATGATTATTTCACGCCCTGAACGTAAAGGTGTTATATCAAGTCTTATCCATATAATAATCCTCATACAATTCACCAGATATACATGCCTTATGAATTTTACAGCCTCAGAATTTTATTACAAATTTTTCAATATATTCACCATAATCCAAGATCCATATGAATTATTCAATACAACCCCTCAGTCTCCATGGCAAATCCTCCGTTTTGAATCAACTAATTTTATCGAAAACAGTATAGCTCATTTAATATTAATCCCAATAATTCTCTTAGTGTGGATATTTATAAAATGCTTTGTAACTAAATATCAAGGACCAAAATGGAACCGTTTTTTTGTATTTACAGCTTATGCTTCAACTTTGGATTTGAGTGTTTCAGCTTTTATCCAAATCAAAAATGTAACTTATATTTAGTTATCTTTTGACTCAATAATAGATATATTTGGATCAGTTTTTGCATTATCTTATATTGCTTTTATCCTTGGGCTTATAAGTTTACAATTGTTTTTTATATATAAAACTCGTTATGAGTCTCTTTATGTTGCTGTGATTATTGAAGAATTTGAAGTTGATAAGGATTATTATTTTTATTTTTATTTCCCTAGTATGATATGCTTAAAAGTATTATATGCATGTTTATTAGTTTTTACTAGAGATAAACCTTATACTGTGCCAATAGTCATGAGTATAATGAATTTGATTTTATGTAATGGATATATAGTTTCATATATTGTATCGATAAGACCTTATTTTCGTTTATCTGATATGGTAATTGTATTGTTTGGAATTTGTATTGAAATATTTTTCCTGTTTTTCCCTATGATTTATTCTGTTAATGCTGTTTCTGATATTATTATAGACAGTTTGACTATTGGTATCTTGTTTATTGGTTTGGCTTTATTTCAGATTAAAGCTTATTTAGATGTTAAAGAACCAAAAACATTAACCCCAGGGGTAGAGGGGAAAAAACAAACAGCTAAAGTTATATCAGAAACTGATGGGCAATTAGAAAACTCTAGAAATATGATTTTAAATATGAGTTCTGATGAAAAAATAATTTCTTATGATGATAAAACTTCAGTTGCCGGGAGGAAAAATGGTTTTTTTGATGATAAGGTTTCTAAAGATCCTGTACTTCCTATTTTTTCTGGACAAATAGCAGATGATCAATATCTTGGGAATAAAGATAAAAAATCTGATATAGTGAGAATACCTAGCAGAGGTTCAAGTAAAATTTTTGATTTCACTGGAGAAGTAAAAGCTGAAAAAAATGTTTATAATACATATAAAAACCCTAATGATGGGGTTAATGGAATTAGGGATATTTCACCTGATACTCAAGGTAATAATAGCATATATAAAAATAGGCAAAATGATGATAATATGTTGAGAGATTTAAGGGATATTGATAGTATTAGCAATTATATAGGGGTTCAGGAAAGGGAAGATAAGGTTAATTCAGTTATAGAGTATCCGAAAAAACCAAGGGTAGATCTTAATAAATTCACTGTGAAGACAAGGTTTAACTTCGAATAGTATTTATATAAAAAGTATTTAGTTAGTTTATGTAATTATTATTTTGATTTGGGAAAAGCATGGATTACAAAAGTAAATTCATAAATGCAAAGTGGTTATATTAAATGTATCAAAATCAAAACATATAATTTTATATGTTTATTTGTCATAAGTTCTAAAAGCATATATGCTTTAGTTTAAAATTACATCTTATTATAACTTTTATTATATTTTACATTGTAGTTTTTTTTATATATAGTTGCTTATAATTTTATCCTTGCATTCTAGATATCATTTTCTCAGTTATTTTCTGCACATTATGGCAAATGTTATCATGAAGTTCTCTAATTTCCTCTATTTTCTTATTCAAAGTGTGAGTTGTTAACAAAATATCAGCAGAGCCTAATTCATCAATTTCAAAGTCTCTCCAAGTTTTTTGATAATCAATAAACCTATTTTGAATATATTTTCTTATTTTTTCAAGAGTGAAATCAAAAGGACTCCCATCTTTTTTCAATTGAAATATTACTTTTAATTCGATTATGTTTCTTAAACTTTTCAAACTCTCATATTCAGCTTTTTTTTTTAGTTCATGTTCTATATAAGGATATTTTCTAATAATATCTTCTAAATGTTTTTTTTTTAAAGTTAATACTTTTGTATTTATCATAGCTTTACAAGTAAATATTCTTGGAGATGATTTAAATATTTCAATAAAACCAAAATCATAACTTTTTCCAACTTGCTGAAATATAATCATTTTTTCACTATATGCAAACCCAACTCTTCCTGATATAATAAAATAAACCTCATCAGGATGATCACAAAAATTATAAATAACATCTCCATTTTGAAATTTTTGCGAGATAAGAAAAGGGATAATATTAGATATAAAAGCCCGATCTTTCTCTTGGAAAAATTTTATCTCCCTTGCATAACCTTTATGCATTGCCATAGAAACCTCAAACCTAAGTTTTTTAGGTAATCCAATTATGATATCCTGCTTATTATACAAACTTCCTCCAGTATTTTCTGTAGAATATTTAATAGCATCTTTAATTTTAATTTTCAACTCTCTACTAAGCTTGGAGTCTTTACAAAAATTCTCAATAACCGAAACTTTATATTGTAAAATACTTTCTTTTGTATCAATATTAAACATCATATTTGACACACTACTAATGCTAAAAGTTACAAAGAACATGACAATAATAATCCAAATAATTACAAGTATACGTTCTAAATCATTATTTGCTGCAATATCCCCATATCCTACAGTTGCTAAAGTTGCCATAGTAAAATATAATGATCTAAGATAAAGACTTCCTATATCTAAATCTAAATATCCATATTTAACAACCCAAGTATCAGAATTAAAATCTTGAAATTTAGCAGAGTAAAACCATAAACAAGACATTAAATGTAAAAGTAACACTGCAGTTATAAACCCTTGAAATAATCTCATAGCAGAGGTTTTTATATACAAAACATCTTCAATTTTCCTCATAAGCCTACTATTACTACTACTATTCTTGAATATTTTCAATAGTTTCGAAAGCCTTAAAAGTTTTGTAAGTCTAGGCAAACGGGCTAATCTTAATAAACTATTATAATTCCTACCACTTCCAGATATAACATTAAATGGAAAACAAGATATAATATCAATAAAAAACCAAGATTTGGCATAACTACAAAATATTGTCTTGCGTTTTGTCATTAAAACCCCGTATTGATTATAATAAGCTGAGTTCATCGTCACGATAATATCTAAAAAAAACAAAGCGTCTAATATAAGGTCGAGATAATACCAAGTATCTTGACTATCAGATTCAAAAAATGCCATAGTCAAAGGCATGATTGTCGCAGTGTATAATAAAAGGATTGAGATAAAAAAATTCCATACTTCATGAAATAGGCTTTTTGGATGAAAGATAAATCTAGATATATTCTCAGTATTCATAGATGAAACATTATGAGATGATGATGATGTAGATTTATTGTTTGAGGATGATAAAGATTGATTTTGATTAGAAGTAGTATTTAAGTCTTGTATTTGAGTATAGTATTTTGATAGAATTGATTTGTATTTAAGCTTCATTCGGACTCTGCGCCAGACTTCTTTGTATTTAGTTTTTGTTTTTGTGAAGTTTTCGTATAGATTTTTTAAGGTGTTGGGTTTTTTATTTTTTTTGAAGTTCCGGGGTATGGAAAGGAGGATTTCAAAGTCTAAGTCTTTTTGGGCTAATTTTTTATAGTTTTTGGTTTCCATAATTATATTAAAAAAGTTTAGTGGAAGGGTTTAAAAGAAGTAGTATGGGTGAATGTGAATGAAAATAATTAGGATTTGATAATATTAAAATGGGTGATAAGGATAAGAGCGATTAGGAAGATTTTGTGGGATGAGAAGCAATTATGCATGGCTTGGATTGAAGAATTTTATTAGTAGGGATGTTAAATGTGATATTTTTTTTTTATTGTGTCTGAATGAAGAAAGTTATGAAGTTTGGTGTGGACTATGAAATTTACTCAAATCCAAGTCTTTCAAATTTTGTATTTACATGATATAAACAATCTCCTTATAATTGCTCATTTAACTAAATCATTAATCATCTCTCTTGCAAACCATTTACATCTAAAAAATATCATTTATCTATATTTCTAATATTCTATTAAACTAAATAAATTACTCCTCCAACATACTTTGAGTTGTGTTTCATTACAGCATAATTAGCCCCAAGCTCAACACCAAATAAAGTTGCTGCAACTCCAACAGTAATAACCGTATTAGCTCCTTTAACAGATAAACTTGCAGCTTGTCTTATACCATTTTGAAAAGCAATCTTAGCAGTTTGCCTTACTCCTTCCGAAATCCCAGAAACGACAATCCTCGCAGCAACTCTTTTAAGCCCACTTTTCATAATATCTCTCAATACAATCCTTGCTGAACTAAACCCAAAACCACTTAAAACAAGATTTCCATTTTCTAATGACCAAGGTGCATAAACAGACTTATCCCCACCTAAATGATATTGAAGTAACTTACTTCTTCCTTCATAACTCTTATTAAGTTTTTCAAATATACATAAAAAATCTGTACAATCATTTATAAACCCAGGATCAGAAAACTTTTTATCATTATTCAAATACTGAAGAATCTTTTTCACAACATGCTTATCTTTTAATTCTGTCCCTACCGTCTGTAAGAAGAAGTCAAAACGGTTTAAATATTTAACACTTAAGCTTATCCCATCAGATTTATCAGATTTTTTAATCATATTCACATACTTTTTTATAAACATTTTTTTTATACTATTCAAAACTGAACAGTCTATATTAACTTTATAACAATCTGGGACTATAAACATTTGGAAAATACTAGGTATACAAGATAAAACTTCTTCAATTTGTTTTATTAAATTGTTATCATATACTATTCCTAGTTTATCAAGATATTTTTCAACATTTTCAAAATCTCTGACAGCTTTGTATTTGTTTTTTATAGAACTTTTGAAGTTCATTTTTTCGTTTATGTAGAATTTCGNTTTTCAAAATCTCTGACAGCTTTGTATTTGTTTTTTATAGAACTTTTGAAGTTCATTTTTTCGTTTATGTAGAATTTCGAGTAAATTATTGTTGCACTTTTTTCAATAAGCCATTTGTCGTTGATAAAAATTTTCCCGAAATTGTTGTCCCAGTAGACGAGAAGTTCAAGGTATTTGTTGTTATAGGAAAAATATTCTTTGATTGTAGAATTGATTAGAATATGTTCGATACGTAAATAATGAGGGTTAGCTTTAAATATTCTTTGGGAGTATGAGGGGAAATAATGGGTGAAGGATGGGTTTTTTTCTATGAATTTTACGAAAAGGTATTGGCTGTTGATGAATTGATGGATGTTTGGACTAAAGATTAAGGTTGATTGATCATCTCCAATAATTTTGAATCTTCTTAAACCATCATTAGGACCCTTGATTAAAATAATACAAGGGCAGTCTATTGTAACAACTTGACTTTCGATTTCTAAATCTTCATCGATCACAACAGCATAATCAGCTTTAATAAAACATCTTCCACTACATATAATTTTTTTAGGCAATTCACTAATAAACACAACTTTTGAATACACAAAATGTTCAATAACTTCAATAGATTCTTTCCTTTCAAAACCTTCCTTATGTATTTTCATTAATTCCATTTTAAATTCTAAGCTTAAATCATTTGTAGCACTATCTTTTCTCACTAAATCCATAAGATTATTTGAACATTTTGATAGAAAATCTGAATATGCTAAATACCCATTTGCTGGATTGTATGATAAAAAAAAATAAAGATGAATTTTTTTTCTGATATGAGGTGGGATGAAAATCATTGTTGAATTTGACCAGAATAAAAACACTTTGACTGGGAAAGTTTTGAACTGAGGATTTGTAAAAAGGATTTCAGTTATAGAAATTTTAACATCTTTCCAATAGTCAGAAACATTTTTGTAGTCTTCAATTTCAACACATAATTTTTCAGAATTTGCAATGATCATTTCTTCACTCATTTGAAAAACACTTTCTGCAGGGATTTTTATAATAATATCTTGACCATCTGGTTTTGCTTTTACAATCATCGTGTTGCAGAAAAATTTTATGTTTTCTTTATTTTTAAAGTCAACATTTTCATCAAGAATCACAAGTTCTTTATTTAATATAATACCATTACTATTCTCAAAGTCCTTTGACAAATAGCAAGAAGATAAGAAATCAATATTGTATTCACCAGATGGAGGAGTATTTAAATAATTATACAAAAATGATTCATAGAAATCCATATCAAAATCTTCAGTAGTAAGGATTTCACATTGAAATATTTTTGAAAGAATTTTACTACGATTTGCATCAGAAAACGAAAAGTAGCCTTGTTGAAGTTCGTCAGGTTTATTGAAAAAACTATGAGTAATTTGGCAATTAAGAAGTCCTGATATTATAAGATTTGAACAGTTATTGCTGATGTATTGAATAAATTCTATAAAATTATCGAAATAGTCCGATGGGAATTTAGTTATTACTATATGAATTCCTTTTAAGTGTCTTTGATCAAGCCTATATAATTCACTAACTTTATCTAAAAAAACAATAAATTCACTTCCGTTTTCATACAGCATCATTTCGTAATCAAAAACCAGCACTAGGCGTATTTTTTGGTATTTAAGCAGAGTTCTATAGATAGTATAAATTTCAAAGGCTTTTTTATCCGGGTTATCATATATCTTTAATACCTCTGGCATATCGCAATAGTTACCTATACTAAAAGCTTTATAAATACTAGGCTTATCATTATTCCCTATGCCTAAATATGATTTCTGTGCTAAAATATCATAAGTATTGCTTTCTGAATTATAATTGATATCAAGAGGATTTTCTATTAGAAAGTTGTGCAAGATGCTCTTTCCAGCTCCTGTATATCCAATAAGAAAGCTTATAGCTGTTTCTGTATGTGCCATTTATAAAGCAAGTTATTAAAGTCTCTAAGCAAAGATAGCAAATAGAAGAAATTCATTTTAGTATAAAATTCGAAATTTGATTCTATGCTAATTACAATAATCTGGATAAATAAAAAAATCATATTTCCTTATTTAAATCAACAAAATAAGTTTATACACAATAAATATCAATTTTATCATCGATTTTTAAACAATAAAATCTCACCATTCTTAGCCTTATAACAATTACACATTCCTCCTATAGTTTTTTTTATCTATATCCTAATAGATTATAACCCAAATCATGAATAAAAATTTTTATA
Source organism: Stentor coeruleus (assembly GCA_001970955.1). Classification (NCBI taxonomy): domain Eukaryota; phylum Ciliophora; class Heterotrichea; order Heterotrichida; family Stentoridae; genus Stentor; species Stentor coeruleus. The sequence continues at coordinate 36,497 of MPUH01000642.1, forward strand.
GTAAAAAAAAATTATACCTCTCAGCAAATCTTAAACATTAAATCACATTTTCCAATCAAAAAAAAAATATGCCAATATATTTTAACTTTTATATTCAATATCATAATAATCTCCAATAAAATTTACTAATAAAATTAACGTAAGTGCAAAAGCTATGCATAATAACTACGAAAATCTTCAAATGATTATTTCTGACTTTGGCCCAGAAGTTGAACTATCTCCAAGTACAAGTCACAATTCTTTCCTTGTTGAAATTGACTTTAATCAAGACATCAGTGATTCTTTACGCAAAGAAATAAACATGAGGTATTTGCGTTCAAAAACAAATAAAAATTACAAATTTCCTCGTGTGAATGCGAAAAGTACTAAGCTTCGGATAAGTAAAAACTTTCAAGATTCTAATGTTCTGAGAAGTTATCAATATTTTGGGGAAAATAAGAAAAACAGAAGCTTAAGTCCATATGAGTCAAATCTTAATAAAATATTCAAATCTACATCCCCAACTAAAATTAATCTTACAATGTCATCGAAAACTCCTATACCTATATCAATATCATCAAAAATGAAGTATTCTAGCAAGCTTCCTAAGATAATCAAAAGCTCTTTAGATCAAAAAAAGACCCCAAGAATATACAATTATATTACAAAGCGAAATAAAATCCAGTAATTGTTTGTGTAAGGTTTACTAATAATGGAAGTAATAAATCATAAATAATAAAAACTTAACACCTTTAACTCATTCAGCAGAGTATGTAAAATATTTTTTACAGTTATATTATTTTCTTGCTGAGTACAATAAATATTTTTACCTTTAGTTACTTTTTATCAAACTAATTAAACTTATCCATGACAAATCCTAACAATATAATCACCAAAAATAATATAAAATCCTCAATTAAAGCCCACTTCCCACAATAAAAAAATCTTATTTATACTCGAATTCTTATAAAAACCTAAAATCCTCAATCTATAAAATAAACTTATTATCCTTATCTAACATCTCAATTTCTTTACCTTAACCTTCGCCATATCATAAGCTCCTGATACAACAACAACCATAACAGAATACAAATCTTTTATTGTAACAACTCCATCTTCATCTCTATCAATTTTCTCCCAATGTTTATTTGTAAACCCTTCTAAGCCAATTTTACAAACAACTGGGTTTATTATTTTTTTCATATCTTCAGGCCAAGTCAATGCTCCAATTTTTTCCAAATCAATTTTTGATAATCTTTTAAACAAGTTTTCTAATCGAATTTTATAAGGGACATATATACTTAATGCTGTATAAATCCTTGGATAATTTTTATCAAAAGTACTTTTGCTCCAAAAATAAAGCTCATCAGCACCAGCAAGTAATAAAATCGAAGTTTTATCAGCAGCATTTATAGCTTTAGCTTTCCAATCATTAGAAAAGGTACTGTTTATGATTATTTTTTCTTTAAGTTTTGATAAGGATAAGAAAATTTCTCCGTTTTCCTTAACTTTGTCTGACCATAAATCCCCAACAAGTTCTTTAAGTTTGTTATAATATTCAGTGATTTTAAGTAGTTTAGTTTTCTTCCAAGCTTTTCTTGTGGTTTTCCATGCATTTTTAAGGCTTCCTCTAATGTTGTCTGAGCCTTCACTTAGAAGATCTGCAGCTAAGTTAATCATTTCCCCTGGTTTTTTGTAGTTGAGGGACTTGTTGTAAAAGTCTAAAGCGTATCCTTCAATGCATTCCTTCCAATTGTTTGGGTAATTTGATTTAAGACTTTCTAGGAATTCCGAGAAATTCTTGTGGTTCTGTAACACCCAGGTGTTCATTGAAGCTTTGTAGAAGGCTTTCCTTTCACTGAAGGTTAGTTCAACACTTTCAAGCTTTCCAGCACTGACTTGTATTATGTGTGATACACCTGTATCAATTTTTGTCAATACAGGCTCTGCATAATATGTTAAAGCATTAGCAACTGGGTTAATTAAAGGCTCTACCATTGTAAATCCGCAACTTAGCTTTGGATGCGAAGTTTTTGTCTTTGTATACCAAGCTCCTGCTACTAAGAAAAGGTTCTTAAAATACTGTGGGTGATCAACTGATACACTATCCTCTGATGACATATTTTTATAGTGACGTTGAATTAGGATGACGTCATGGGAGGAAATATGTCACATGAAATCTTAGAATTGTCGATAAAACAAGAAGAATAGTAAAATAAAAATACAAGATTGCTTTGAAATCAGCTTGATGAAGGATATAAAAAAATATAATTATATGATATTTATGATGAGTTTCTTTTTTGATTAAAAAATTAAAGGTTTGAAAAAGATTAAGGGTGTAGATTTATAGAAAAAGGGTATAATGAAAGGGGTTAGGATGATTTTAAGAATGATTATGTATAAATATTGAAATCAAAAATATTTGTTTTTTAATGGTGGTTGATAAAATGAAATGGAAATGCTATAATAGTGTATATGATATATAAATATTTGTTCGGGTTTCAAGCATAAAAGTATTTTTGTTGAATATTATCATATCAAAGTATAATTTTTGCAGAGATTTACATGATAATTTTCCCAAAATTTTTTTTACTTTAAAATATAAAATCATTTGAAACATCATTAGCTAATAATCAAGAAAAAGCATTCTTGATAATTACTTAATATGTGTTTCTTTAGTTTCTATAAACATCATAAAATTTTACTCAATGAAAATTAATTAATTTTATATAAAAACTAGCACCCTTTATAACTTTTCTATAGCACCCATCCCACTTTTTTTTTTTCATCTATTAAAACTGTTTTCAACACCCAAAATAAAACTCAGGATAAAATTTACTATTTTCAGGACAATTTCTTTATTAAAACGAAAAAAATTCACATACTATATTAAAAAACTCTAATAATTAACTTAAATCTATTCCTCAAAGGCCGGTAAGCGAGAGCGGCAAGTAGGGCACTCAAGCTTAATACACATCCAATGTTCCAAGCAATCCTGATGAAACCTATGTGAACATGGTGTATGCATAGTTTTTGACACATTAACTATCGGTTCATTATGAACTATAGGTATATTCAAAGGTGTCATACAAATAATACACGTATTATCATTGCCAATACTAAAACTTAACTCTTCTGATGAATCTCGAAAATAATCATACCTCATTGGCCTATACTTATGAGGTATTAAAAACCTAGGTTTATATTTCTGATATTTTAATACTAATATTTGCCCTAAACATATAATTATCAAATTTGCACATAATAAATAATCTGGTTCATAACGCATAAAATTTGATGGGCAGCCAAAAATGTAAAGGGCTATAAAAAGCTTGCATAAGAGAATAGAACTTGTATTACGAAAGGAAATACTGTCTTTATATCCGTATAAACTATTAATTATAATTTGAGGGACAAAAATCATATGGACAAAAGGCATTGTTAGGATGTAAAAATCTTTGAGTAGTTTGAGGATTATAATATAAATAATGCAAAGAAGGAAAACACGTGATTGATAATTAGCTATCATACGTGAACTGGCATAAATACCAAATGATGAGATGTTGGAGTTTTGTGATCGGAATACAATTGGGAGAAGCTTGCTATGGATAAACATAAAAGCTGAAAAGGACCAAAAGGATGATATGAGGATATAGTCGATTCCTGTATCTAAATGGCCTTCAAATGATTTTTGTAGCTGCCAAAGAGCGAATCCTAATTCATGTACTTCCATTAACCCAAGACTAAAAAGTGAAGTTTTTTCAGCTTGAGCCGAATTCTCATAAACTTGTTGGAAATGCTTTGCTAATGCAGTTATAATAATCAAATAGGCGACTGTAATCATAAACGCATAATATAGTTTTGAAAACATTTCTTTTTGTTTGTTCTTGGAATGAGCTTTAAAAATTATAGTGTCCCCATCGCATTCAACTTTTCCTTCTAGTTCTGATGAGTTATTGTTTAAAATATTAGTATATAAGGCTCCATTCAAATAGTTTCCGACTCCATTTTCGAATTTATATAAATAGCTAGCTTGAAGTTGACTCTCTGTTGAATTATAAACCAAAAATTTTGTTGAAATATACCAATAAGGATCGCTTTTCCAGTTTCCGTGGAACATTTTAAGGGACATAGAGTTTTCTGTATTGTCTTTATAATACCATGTTAGAGACAAGAAATTCTCTGTAGTACTATTATTCAGTTTCCAAATACCATCATAATTTTCTTTATCTTTTGTGAATTTTAATTTAGTATCAGATATCACTTCAACTATATTGGTTTTTTCTATTCTCTGATTCTGTTTTGATATTATGAATAAAGAAAATGCACATGCCATGACTAGAGCTACTCGAATTCTTCTTTGATCCATTTTATAACTTTTTGTACTAAAAAGTATGGAATAAATTTTCTTATGGATACATTATAAAAATATTATCAAGGCTATATAAATATCGAATTATTTTTAAGGAATCTTGAATCGAGGCATATAAAAAATTATGAATTGGGTGATAACACTTAGCTTATCCCTGAGAAAATTCTCTTTTGAAATATAAGTATGGCTTTGTAGGTTTTTTACTAAGAAAAAATTATTTTTGGTATATGATGAATTATTTTAGCATATTTTTCAAGCTGTATAAAAAATTTTCTCAATTTTTAGGATTTTTTGATTCTTATAAGACCTTTAAATAAATTTGATATATATTTGTAACCTAGTTTTTCTAATTAGTATAGATATAAAGTATTAACAATAACTGAAAATTTGTCATATTAAAAACAGAGAAAAAACTATTTATTATTAGCATTATTTCTTTGCATCCTTTTTGATAAGGGTTTATATTTAATAGGCACCGGAGAAGGTGGTTGAGTTCTCGCACTTTCATTTGAAAAACTATTAACAGTACTAATTTTAATGCTATTCAAAGTCATACTTGCTTGAACTATATCATTGTCTATTCTTATATTTAAAGCTTTAAGAGATTGTATTGATTTATCCAAAGAATCTTTATTTTGTTTTTGTTCTTCGATATAATCACACATTTCTTTATATTCTTGTTGTAATAATTCGATTTCTTTTTGAATTTCGTTGTTTTTGTCAAGAGTGTTTTGAATTTTTTCTCTGATAGAATCAAGTTCACAAGGTGGGAAAATTATTGGGTTTCGCTGCTCTTCTTCGAAATATGTGTTTGCTGCATTTAAAACCCCGAGGAATTCTGAGTTTTTTTGGGGTTTTGGAGATGGAGTGGGGTTTGGTGAGGATTTAAAAGCATTTTTTTGATACGTTGTTGAATGTGATCGCCTGTGAGAGTCTTTTTTGTCTCTGATAAACTTATTTTCAGGTTTGAATAAAGGCTGCAATGGAATAGGTCTAAATGTGCTTGAAACTGTACGCTTGTGACTTAAGTAATCTGTCATTTTATATTTATCTCTGATTTCCATCGTAGATAGTTTTTATGTAAGTTTAGATATTAGATATAATGTGTATAGTATAATTTTTTATAAAATTATTATAAGAGTAATATGAAAATCGAAGTCTTAAATGCAATCAAAGTGTGTTGAGTATGTTGGAAATTTTATAGTTTTTTAATTGTATAATATTAGCAAAACCCCAAAAGAAAAAATAGCACATCCTAA